>QKQZ01023078.1:0-11109 GCA_003595255.1 Solenopsis fugax | reverse complement strand
AAGGGAGCAACTTTTGATTTTGCGCAAAGTAATGATATTTGTATGTGCCCTGCTGCATTCCTTAATCTTAAATAAATGCACCCACCATAAGCTTTCTTAAATGCATCCGAAAATCCGTGGATTTGAATATCTACGGGACTATCACAAATCGAATGCCTCAGAATTTTAACGTGATTCAGCTGAATCAATTGGTCTCGATAATTAATCCATTGTGACTGAAGATCGGAGGGCAGAGGCTCATCCCAATCAGTTTTCTCCAACCATAACTTTTGTAACATGATCTTTGCAACAATTATACAAGGACCCAGCATGCCCAATGGATCGAATATGCGTGAAGTTTCAGAAAGAATGATTCTCTTGTTAACCTTAGAATGTTTAGGAAGATCAATTGAAATTATGAGACAGTCATCGTTAATTTGCCAACTTAATCCTAATGTTTTATGCATGTTGTTCTCACCAATATTGACTATGGACGTTTCATTTTCTTTCCCTAATAATGGATAAATGATGGAGGATTCATTGGATGCCCACTTGGCTAGTGAAAAGCAACCTGAAAGCAATATCCTATTTAGGTCTTGAACGATTATTTTAGCCTCTTCTATATCATTGAAATCTGTCAACAAATCGTCGACATAAAAATCTGAACGAATGATTTGAGCAATATGAGGTGTAGTGTTCTCACATTCCTTTGCTAATTGTGTTAATGAGCGAATTGCCAAATATGATGCGGATGACGTGCCATACGTCAAAGTGTTTAATTCATAGGTTTCCATTTTGCTTGATGGATTAATGCGCCAGAGTATTCGCTGCAAAGAACGATCATTGTGAGATACAAGTATTTGACGGTACATTTTTTGTATATTAGCGCATACTTCCATTTTCTGAATCGTATAAGTATTGAAAAGAGATCATTTTGTATGACTGGACCTACAATCTGACAATCATTTAAAGATATTCCGCTATCTGATTTGACCGAGCCATCGAATACTACGCGTAATTTGGTTGACATACTGTTGGGTCGTAACACACCGTGATGAGGCATATAAAATGTTGGATGCTCATGCGATATGGCCTTAATCCTGGTCATATGTCTGAGTTTCTCATATTCCTGCATAAATGCGTGATAATTTGTCCTAAATTCTTTATTTTTCAAAAATCGTTTTTCTAATGCAAGTAAGCGATTTGCTGCAATATCGCGTGACTCTCCCAATAGCTTCGGATCCTTCTTAAATGGAATTGAAACAATGAAACGACCATTGTCGTCTCGTTTGTCGGCATAATGTTGCTCACAGCTAATTTCTTCCGAATTCATAGAAGTTTCGTCACTGATTGATTCAAGCTCCCAAAATTTCTTTAATTGTTCATTGATATTGGAAGAATTAACCTTACTCAAATTGCATCTTACCACTTTAGGAATATGAGAAAGCATCGGCCCCCCTACTACCCAACCGAACTTTATCTTTTGAAGAGTTAGGCCTTGATTGTTAATAGTAATTTGCCCTTCGCATAATAGTTTCCAAAACCATTCGCCACCTATTAGAATGTCGATTTTCCCTGGTATGTGAAATGAAGGATCTGCTAAAGGCAAGTGTTTCGGAATTTTCAAATGTCGTGTATCGATAGGCTGTGAAGGCATTGATCGCTCGATTTCATCTATTACTAAACAGTTTGTTTGAAATTCAAAATTGTTACGTAATGACAAATTTATTGTGCACATATTTTTGATTTGAGATTCCTTGCAATTTAGCGTGTCTAAGTAATGATTAACGAGAATCCTCTTTAAACCAAGCCTTTCACATAAATCACTCGAGATAAAATTTGATTGTGAACATAAATCGAGGGTTGCTCTTACTTGTATTGATCCCTTTAGCAATGACTAATACGGTAGCTAAGATGACATTGACACATCATTTTGAGATGATGTACACATTGATTTAGTAACTTTGCTAGAATCGCTATTTTCCGTTTTATCGAAATGTAATAAAGTGTTGTGCTTTGCATTGCACCTTTTGCAAGAACTGGCGGAACAGTCCATCATATGCCCCTTTCTCAAACAATTGATACAAACTTTAGCTGCTTTAACTTTGTTTGCTCTCTCATAAGGTGACAATTCAAGGAAAGCATTACAATTTTGTATGTGATGTTCCCCTTTGCATATCACGCATTCAGTTTTCTGAGAATGAAACGATTTTGATTTACCTAAAAGAGGTTTTATAATTTTATTTTCTTTGCTATCAGACTTTAATTGAGAGTCTATGTTTTGTAAAATTAAGGCGCGATCCTTTATGAATTTTGTCAAGTCAGCTAATTGAGGCTTTGCTTGCAAAGAAGATTTCTGTTTTTTCCACTCTCTTGAACTAACACTATCTAATTTTGTAGAAATATGATACACTATGAGAGAATCCCAATGCTCTGTGGGTTCGTTTAGAATTTTTAATGCACGCAGTGTCTTACAACGTCATCGATCATTGTTAAAAGTTGAGTGGATGCAATTCCTTTGCAATAGGCTTAATATTGTATAACGCCTTTATGTGATTGTGAATTAATTGCGTTGGATTGTCGTATCTTTCGCGTAGTGCGCTCCATGCTATTGAATAATTGGTGTCGGAAATCTCAATAGACTTAATAATTTCCTCGGCCTTTTGCTTCATTGACGCCTTCAAATAATGAAATTTTTGAACATTTCCTAAGGAATTATTGTTATGAATTAATGACTGGTCCCGAAGTAAAGTGTCCCGAAAGGCCAACCACGACTCAATATCACCATTGAATTTTGTTAATTCGATGGTGGGCAATTTTATACCCGGGATTTTTGTGGTCGACGGCGTTTGAAGCGAACGAGAAGCGCCCGCCTCTTGTTGTTGTATATGAATATTTTGATTTGATGCTGGCGACGTCGTTTGTCCACGCGCTATTATTTGTTGTGCTTGAGCTATTGTAGAAAAGAATTCGCTTTCGAATTCTTCACGATATTTTAATGCGTCATCGAGACTTGCACCTTCGCTACTCTCTTCTATTGAATCTTATACTGCATAAAATTCATTTGCTATTTTGTTTATTTTTGCGACACGATTTTCTATTTCAAATCGAATTACTTGCGGAATTGCTTGAGATGCATTGTAATTATCAGGTAACCTTGTTGGTAATATGTTCGACAAGAAATTTTTTAGATTAGTTACGCGAGTTTTTAAATGTCCTCTTTTTTGTTTTAACGATTCCATTGCAAATTGGAATGTATTGCGAAATGATTGCTTTTAATGAATCGAAACGATTGAATTGCTATGCTTGCTACGCGACAAGTAGCTACGATGTTTGCTCAGATTGAGACCGCTTATTTTTTACGAAAGGAAGTAAATATGGAACGTATAGCTCACTTATCTCGAATAGTGTATGAGATCCTCGTAGTCTGGCTGCCCTTTGTCTCCTGCGCCGTCCTTTGTACGCCGCGCTTGTTGGTTAGGCTGCCACGTGCCGCCCGCCTGTTTTGGTCTTCTTAGGTTAGAATCGCCACTCGATTGTGGCTCGACTATCCTACCTTGCAGGTTGATCCTGGCTTGAATTTGCAGATTGATTCTGCCTTACGAGTTTGCAGGTTAATCCTGGCTTGAATTGTTCCGTTCGCCTTGCCTTGGAACGACGATGCTGATATGGCGATGACCCTCGCCTTCCTCTCTCGATATGCCTTGCGTCTCTTGAATTTTGCTGCTAGATCTTTTTACTAGCTTACTATGCCTTCTTCGATGTTGGTCTGGTGCTCAATCCGGCTCGAAGAACCATGTTTAGATTGTCGTAGTATAAGATATCGTGAAGGATTGCGTATAATGAGACGTGTGTGTACTGTGAAGCGTCTGATTTTATTCTGCGCTTGATCGGCGTCTGTCCGTACATGTGGCTGCCGTAGAGGCCGCCGTGTGTGTCCGCGCAGGGACGTACAAATGCAATGGGCTTATATTTTGAACACCGCTTAATAATTAATATTTTTATTCAAGTTCACAAGACCAATTAGATTACATACTGAATATAAAATAATGCAGGCATTATTATTGTGAAATAAAAAAAAGTTCAAAAATGTAATGAAGTATAAATTAAATTTTTTAATGGTTGTAATAACTGTAAGATTGATTATTAAAAACATTGACGATTAAAAACAGCATTGTAATCTTGAACATACTTATACAGGGTGATTCAGAACGACCCAGGTGTGCTTGTAAAGACATTTTCTTGGGTAAATTCTGAGACGATTTTTCCTATAAGAAAATTTTGTCCGACGCTTACTTTTTGAATTATAACAGGATGAAGTTAGCGAATTACGGGCCATGTAGACATGGTAAACAGAGGCGGCGCAACTCACCGTCCGACGCGGGCGTTTACGCGGAGCACCCTTTGCGATCAGCCGTCTGACAATGAGAATTATTCTATTGCATAAAAGCATAAAACACACACGCATACGCGCGCGCGCACACATACACACACTCACACCTCTCTCTCTCTCTCTCTCTCTCTCTCTGATTCTCAGTAAGTAGAGACGGACGTGTCAATCTGTGCTCCGTATCTAGTGCTGTATTTCTGCCTCTTTATGCTCTACGGGGCCTTCTTTTTCAGTACCTGGGTATTATAGCTGCTTTTGCTAGCCTGCCCACTCATATTTTTCTACCTGAGGTGAGTTGCAGCGGCGTTGCGGGTGCATTTAACCGCGGGTCGGCCTCGCGGATCTCGCGAGTCGAGATATCTTCGGTGCGGAACACGCATGCGTCGTGTCGTCGAATTGGACAGAGGCGTCGACGCTGCGGCGTGACTCGACGGTCTCAACCGGCTCTAGTTCAAACGGCAGTGTATCCCAGGACAACAACAAAAACAAGCATTGTACACCCAAAGAAGTAAACAATCAGTCTAACTCGTTTTCGCTTCAGAACAAATCTATTGATACTGTAATGAACGCGTCAAGAGTTCTCGCGTTAAAGCAAACTATAAATAGGCATAACGATGACTTAATTAAAATTTTAATATCGAGCAAAGCATTAGCGGATAAAATATTGCAAATCGAGTCTGTCTTTCGCGTCTGTAAAGAGGCATTTCTTGAATTATCGTCGGCGTATCTCAATTTACTGGATAGTGGCGCCTCGTCAGCCTCGTCAGGCTCCGTTGACGAATTTAAATCCATTATGGACAATGTCGTATCTGAGTTTCGCGACTCGGTGCTCTCTCTTCAGACTGGGCTCAATGCCCTTTCTCGCGAATCGGCGGTCCTGTCGGAGCGTCCGGAGGCTCCTTCATATGGAAGTATAGCTAGTAGGAAAGAATCAGATGCTTCTGTGAATCGCGCGTCTCGAAGTCCACGAACTTCATCGTGGTTCCGAGAAACGAATCTCTTAATGGGTTTGCGTCGTCACACCAAACGAAGAAAGTCTTCCAGACGAAACCATCAGAATATGATCTCAAAGTCAACAGCATTACATCAGCCCTTAACAGAGGTGTGCGAATAGTGGTTGCATCGGGTGATATTACTAGGTTGAAAAACTCTAAGGCTCTTAGCGAAGCGGGCTTGACGATAGAAGAAGAGGCTAAATCTAATCCATGATTGTTAGTAAGAGGAATTCCAGGCGAATTGTCCAAGGACGAAATTAGAACTGAGATTATAGCCCTGAATTTAAAGGACGTAGATTCATCTCAAGTAAAGGTCATCTACATATTCCCGATAAAAAACGATCGCAAATACACGAGCTGCGTTATAGAGATGCCTCCTAACATACGCAAAATCTTGCTCGGAGGAACGCATTTTTCTAGGTTACTCGGCATATAAGCTCTCTGACTACATCAGGGTGACTCAATGTTTCAGATGTCTATCTTTTGGGCATCGCGCGGCTGATTGTAGATCTGCGCCGATCTGCGGACACTGCGCGAAGAGTCACGAGATTAAAGACTGTTGTGACAAGGATGAAGGGCCTGTGTGTGCAAACTGTAGGAGATGGGCACCGCAAGAAAACTCATCCCATTCTGCTCTCGACAATAAAAACTGTCCCGTTATGCGCAAGAAACAGACGGATAAAATTAGACGCACTAACTATGGCTAGACGAACCGACGACTCAGTTCTAGGCAGTTTCAAAATTTGTCACGTTAACAGTCAATCCTTATTTGCACACCTGGACGAGTTTCGCCTTTTCTTCGAGTCATCTAGTTATAACATCGTCTGTGTATCCGAAACTTGGCTAAAGCCCGCTATTTGGGATCAACTTGTCGTTCTACACGGTATAACATTTTCAGATGTGACAGAACTGGTAAAAGGGGTGGCGGTGTAGCTATGTATGTTTCGAATTTCTTGAAGGTGAAGATTCTTCATCGGACAGTATGTGTTCAGGAAAGCCGGAGTATCTGATTGTAGAAATCTCTGCATCAGGGCGCAGCAAGCTCCTACTGGCAATTGTATACAGACCGCCCCACTGAGGTTATTTGACAGAATTTCTGGACATTTTTAACAGCCTCTCCATTGCATACAAGCACTTCGTTATAATGGGAGACTTTAATGCCGATTTAAAATTTCACACGTTTGACAGTGCACAGATTTTATCATTTGTGCAATCTTCTGGCTTCGCTCTGGTACCATATGAGCCCACACACCACACTCGGTCTTCGTCAATCCTATTAGACCTGTGTATCATCGACGATATGGACAAGCTCGCTGATTATAGTCAACGGGATGTATGTTTTTCATCGGCTCACGATTTAATTGAGATTACTTACAAGGTCGAAGCAGTAAGAGTCCCTCGGGGTTGCTTGAGGGTTCGCGACTTCCGTTACTTCAACATTAAGAACTTTCTTGATGAACTGTCGACTTTGGATTGGAAGGCCGACAGTTCATCCATATATAGATCCGATGACATTGACACGAAGGTCGAATTGTTTAACAAATATGTAATAGACTGCTTTGACACACATGCTCCGTGCCGCTATATAAATCCGAAGCATTCTCCTGCACCCTGGTTATCTGAGTGCTTGAAAGATAAAATGAGGGAGAGGAACCGGGCTTGCAGAGTCTGGAAAAGGTATAGGTCTCTGCCCAATTATGAGCATTATAAAAACTTCAGAAACCACGTTCAAATACTGGTTCGGAAAGCCAAATGTGACTACTACAATGATATCTTCAAAGACTTGAGTCAACCCTACGATATATGGAAGCGGCTAAGACATTTCGGTCTAGTGAAACAATCATCGAAAGGCAGGTTACAGCGCTCTGTAGAGAAACTTAATATTTCACCAATTTTCACAGATGCTACGGAAACCCTGCTCTTATCTGAAGCGACTTATCTAGGGGAACAAGTCTACTCTGACAATAAATTCTACTTCTTCGACATCTCCTCTTCCGAGATCACTGCGTAAAAATACATCAGGGGCAAAGGGTGTAGACGGATTAACGCATGAGCTTCTTATCAAAACGCTGCCATACACTCTGCCAGTGATTATTCATCTTTTCAACTTTCGTCTCTCTAATGGAGTCTACCCTAGACTTTGGAAAACAGCCTCAATCTGCCCTGTTCCCAAGGTAAAATGTCCGGTTGAGTTGAAGAACTACAGACCTATAGCCATTCTCTGCACAATCTCCAAAGCACTGGAAAAAATCGTGGCAAGTCAGATCTCGGTCTTCTTAGAGGAACATGATTTACTGGATCCCTATCAGGCAGCCTACAGAAAGAGTTTATCAATGTAGACATCATTAATCAGGGTTCTTGACGATGTTAGGCAAGCGGTGGACTTTAGAATGGTCACTCTGGCGGTCTTCTTCGATTTCTCTAAGGCCTTTGATAACATCAGTCACTATGTTTTAATCGAGAAGCTACGGAGGCTAAATTTTTCATGCTCGTTGCCTAGATGGATCTGTGCCTATTTGCACTCGAGGAAACAGGTTGTGCGTGATTCGGCTACTGACGATATATCTTCAGAACTGCCTGTGATTAAAGGGGTACCCCAGGGTTCAGTTCTGAGTTCCTTGTTATTCGTCTTGTACCTGAGTGATTTTAGCAATGTTTTGAGTATCTGCAAATACAACTTCTACGCCGACGATCTCCTAATTTATTTGCATGTTAAGCCGCAAGACCTCTGCAATGCAATAGCCACTGTGAACAACGATATTAGGAATATTATCTCCTGGGCAGCCGAGAATAAACTCACGTTGAATCCGAGCAAATCGAATTCCATGGTGATGGGGACAGCGAGGTGCATAGGTTACATCCAAAAGAATGAGCTTCCTCGGATCGAGATCGCGGGTTATCATCATTGACTATAGCGACACGGTTAACTATCTGGGTATGACCATCTCTCCTGGGACAAACAAGTAACTAAGACCATCTCTAAAATCAATGGGTCGCTGTACCAGTTAAAGCTCCACAGGCACCTTCTTCCTTACTCCTTGCGCATAAGGTTAATAACGACTTTAGTTCTGCCGTTCATTGACTATGGATGTACCCTGTTGACAGACAATACAAGTGAACAGGATCTACGTATTCAACGAGTGTTCAACGCGTGTATTAGATTTATTTTCCGCATAGCGTGGGATGTACATGTTACTCCCTATTTTGAACAGCTTCGATGGCTGAAAGTGAAGCCCAAGCAGTCTTTTTTCATGGGATATCTAACGTACTCAACCCTCCTAAATAAAAAACCTAGCACCTTGTATGTACGACTCGCTGCAATTTAGGAAAGATATAGTTTCTCGCGAGACTAGACTAGCCAGTGATTTTCTGTCTCTCCCTCTATGTAGAACTGAATTTTTTTTTAAATCATTTAAATGTTGCGCAATATCGTTATGGAACAGCTTGCCTTCGGACTTCCGTAAATCAGCCTCAATAACAGATTTTAGGTGTAAACTATTCACCTATTTGTTGGACGCTAATTCGTAGCAATCGGCTCTTATATAGGGAGCGCGCTTCGCCCGTCTATCTACGTTCCTGCTTTCGTTCTATAGACGGGCGCTGATTCACTAATTTTTACATCGTATAACATCGAACAGAAGGCTTAGATCAAAAAATGACTCAGGACTTTTCTACTTGGATTCATGTCCTCTATCTCATGGTATACTCCAGGTCCGATCTTTTAGTTATACCCTGTATATGCTGCTATAACTCTCCTTATGTAACTATTCACTTAGGTTTAAATCTTTTGTTTCTTTTCTTTTTGTTACGTTGCTTTTTTTATAATCTTTTATATAATCACTGTTTATGTAAATAATGTATATTTTTTAGCGCTTCAGGGGATCTAATTCCAGAGCGCACAATAAATAATGATTTCTCTCTCTCTGTCTCTTTCCCTCTCTCTCTCTCTGTCACTTACCTTGTACAGATTCGACGTTTTTACTGTTGCAACTTGGACGACTTTCACGATCGTGGAAAAGTAGCACAAAGACGTCTGACATTCCTATGTGACGAATTAACGTCAAGAAGTATACCAAGTTTGTTTCTCCCTTAAAAATTGTATCACAAAACTTGTAACACTTTCACGGATTTACTCACACACTTGATGGATAGCACAAGAACGATTTACGAATGATTCTATTACTTCATTATTATTAATTAGTACCGGTTAATTACTCGACTCGAAATCACTTGGAATAAGAACGCGTAACATACACAATTCGACGTGATCCGACGCGAAGACTATTGGCTCCTGCACATTCAACGCGGGAACGTTTGCCGCGCGGCAAAATGCGACCGTGAAATTCATTCAAGTTGCAATAGTAAAAATGTCGAATCTATACAAGGTGAGTGACAGAGAGAGAGAGAGAGAGAGAGAGAGAGGTGCGAGTGTGTATGCGTGTGCGTGCGTGCGTGTTGTATGCGTGTTTTATGCAATAGAATAATTCTCATTGTCAAGCGGATGAGCGCAAAGGGTGCCCCGCATAAGCGCTCGCGTCGGACGGTGAGTTGCGCCGCCTCTGTTTACTATATCTACACGGCCCATAATTCGCTAACTTTATCCTGTTATAATTCAAAAAGTAAGCGTCGGACAAAATTTTCGTATAGGAAAATCATCTCAGAATTGACCCAAAAACACGTTTTTACAAGCACACCTGGGTCGTTCTGAATCACTCTGTATATACGAGTATACTCGGTTCACTGCGAGAACATACCCAGCGCAAACGAAAATTCGTCCGTTTCGCGCATGTTTCCCTACAAAAAAAGAACGCTCGTATATTAGCTTCTTTAAAGCGGGTAGCATAAGAGCATCGACTTTAGCATATCCACATTAATTTCTGAGATGCTACATATTAAAAAACAACATAATAGATTAAATTCACAAAAGGACATTGTGTATCTCGACGATTCTTATTTGTGTTTATTTTATAAACTTTCAACAAAAACCAATATGATATTTATATGTTGGAGAATGCACAGAATCACGCGCTCCAGTCGATGCACGTCATACTCTTGTAGCAGTGCCTGGGTCAATTCAGTGATTTTGATTTAAATTTTAATTTAATCTTATTTAATTTCCAATAAGTATGGAATTCTGTGAAGGCCAGCTAACTTTCGTGCCAAATATTGAGGCAATGCTAACGACTGCTTTCAGGCGTGTTTGTTTTCGACAAGGGCACTGGCAATCGCGGCCCCGAATATTCGACACAAAAGTCAACGATTTAACGTAAACGCGATCAATCGCCGAGGTAATTCGCACGCCCAATAATAAGGTAGCGTTGTCCCGATACTGACAACAATCATCTCTCGGATGCGTGATCGCCGATGATAAACTCGAGGGTAGAATCTCTGCTCGATGAGCTCGTTCTGCGGACACTCACGAAAGGCATTGCTAACTGCGCTCATCTATCTGTTTTCATTTTCTTCACATTTTTCTGTTTTTTTTTGTTTTTTTTCTTTCTCCTTTTTTGTAAATCAGATCAATTGTTACGAACGAATAAACTATCCAGTGACTAAGTTGAGAATCGGTTAATTGACCAACACCCTGCGTCGTACTTCCTTACCATTACTCGGTCGCGAGAAATAATTCACGAAATCTGCTACATATTTATAATTTATAATTTTTCTTTGTATATATATTTCTTTTTTAACGATGGGAAACGCTCCTGCTCCCCCAGGCTGGCTAGACCTGGGGAGTGTGGGACT
>QKQZ01023072.1:0-12957 GCA_003595255.1 Solenopsis fugax | reverse complement strand
TATTTCCATTTTTACGAATTACCCCACCTAACGAATAGCCCTGGTCTCCCCTATATTTTTTTACATCTTATCAAGAGGCGCGGTCGCGTCTCGCGCCAAATGCACGCGAAGCAAAGAGAGACAAGCCTCTTTTACGCGAGTTAATGACTTCCAAGCACACGAGATTATTAGATCTCAGTAACGGCTGAACCGATCAAGTTCTGAGTAGTCTTAAACGATAGCTTGGATAAAGTGGCATAATAAAAGTGTTTTTATTTTTTCTCTCCGTGCCCTACGTGCGGAGATATCGCGACGCAAAGTCCAAATCTCGAAAATTTTATGTAAGATACATCATCGCCAAGCGAATCTTGTCGAGTACACGTTTTTGACACAGAATGATGCTCGCATCATGACATTCATGTGATCATGTGATGCATCATGGCCGCATTCATGATTGCCGCAATATTACAGGTTTCCTAACCTAAATAGTCGTCAACACTAATATCTCGGTTTGCGGGGCAGAGCGACACTTTTTTTACCGAATTCATTCGTTTCGTGCAAAAACGTAATAACTGAGACTAAATATCGGAGATGCGTCATACATCAACAATTTATATTTAACAATATATATTGTTTGCTTTACTTCTCGTATAATATGTAATAATTAGTGTATACGTTGCTCTGTCGTATCCAACGCTATTTTTCCTATCTTAAGGTATTAAATAAAAGGTGAAAAAAATTCATGAAACATCTGTAAACGTTGTAGTTGAAGATTTTGTAATTATTGTTTGTTCTCACGGAGAGATCCATCAGTTTACATGTAACGATTTCCAAACCGCGCTACATAGAAAATATGAAAGAGAAAAATACAAACAAAATAGTTTTAAGAAGTTATAAACATATAAATGATCTAATATTATCAATAATCTACTCACTATTGTTTAAACTATGCAATTTCTAAAAGAAAATCATGCAAATTTTATTTTTGCTTTTCAAGAATTTGTTTTTAGCAGATTTTATATAGAAAAAAGCTATGAATGTATAAAATAGGAATTTTTATTCTTTAATTATCTAAGCAGATCATGTTTTTAACGATATTAATACAATGTAAAGTTTACTTTTCGAGAAATAAAAAAGATGCCATTTTACGAAGGTTATACCAATATTGACGACTTTTCTCTACATTTTTAACTTCACGAGTGTGTTAAAGTCAGTGTTGTGTCCCAACGGCAATGAGACTTGATACTTTATTTATTTTCAGTAAATATTACAAGTACTTTCTTATATAAAGCGTACAGTTTCATCTCGGTTATCTACAATCGACAGTCAACATTATCATCGACTTGATGTTTTTGAAACGGCCTGGTTTAATCAAAGGAAAAACGTGAGGTATTTACACCACTACCGTCGTATCATTTTCTCCGTTCCGCAACAGCCGATCTTCCGTGCGCACGGCCATTCGTTACACTTGGCAAACATTATTTTCCGCCGCGAACACAGTCCCTTTTATGGATTCTATTACCTGTGGGAACGCAGTTGTAGCGCGGGCAGCAGTTACCGGGGGCCCCGGAATATGACCCCCTCACTGGCACCGCCTGCTGACCCGGTCGGCACTTGTGGGGTGAACAATCCGCACATTTGCAACCGCTGCCGCCGTTCTCGTTCGGCACGCTGTCCTGCGGGCAGCCGTCGGCACTGTGCGCGGCTCCTTGAAACAGAAAAATCGCCAGTGAGATTAACGTCAGGACCAGAATTCCCGGGGACGGTTGGCGATATGTTCGACGAAGGACGGCGCCGTTAGAGCGCTCCACGTCGAAAGATATCTTCGTTCCGGGGTGTCGGATACCCCGGGATTCTTCTCCAAACGCTTGAAATTGCGCCAGGCTATTCGGTGTACTTTATTATCAATGGTACTTTGCACCAATTTGCTGTCGCACGAAGTGCCCGAGAATTACGGCCATTACTTTCGTAGTATATCCCTCGATCGATTTAGAGGAAATTTATCACTGGCAGAAATATTAAACTATAAATGGCGTATAACCGAGCAATATAATTCTAAGACATTCTATATGGAAAAATTATTTTAATTAGATTGATTTTTAAGGCTCCTGAATAATCGTCGCAGCTATATTGAAATCGTGACGTCATAAGTGACAAATCACACGTAAGTTTCTTGCGTGCCAATTGTAAATAAAAAGAATTTGGATAAAATAAAATAATGAGATCGCTTTATAACACTTATAATAATCGGTAAATAGTCGTAAAAGGCCCGTAAAGTGAAACCTATTCAGACAGGAAAACTCACGGACAGCTATTGAAAGGAGTGAAAAATATGCTTTCATATATACGTATAAAATTTAAAAATAATTTTAATTTTTACGAATTTGAAAGTAAATATGAGGCAAGTTACATTTTCACAATAAAACACATAATAATGAATTAAATAACATGCAAAACAAAATTTCATCGTTCACATGTCACGGCTATTAGTTCTAATTTTTCCGCGATACTACGTCGCCACTGTCGCGCGGAGTTCTCGGTCGACTACTCAGGAGCCTTAATTCAATGACATGTAATATATTCATCGAACAAGATAGGGACGGAGATATCTTCCAAGAAAATATGTAGATGTTATACATTGGTAGGAAAGCTTGTTTTCAGACGATAGCTATTCAATTTCTATTCATTATTCGGTTCGTTAATTAAACCTCAAGCTAACGATAATGACTCGTTTTGTTCTTTGTCCAAAATAATATAATGACGATGGTAATTTCCTGAAAATAAATTTGCATTCTGTCTCTCTCGGCTCCCGCTCCGTATGAATTTTTTAAATCCCTTCCCATTAATAACTTGCCGGCAAATGCTCTGTAATAATTATATTGATATATGTGACAAGGCAAACGTGTGCGCGTTTCTGTAAAAAAAAAAGATGTCGATTCTTCTGTGCGGACCGCTGCGCACCACTGTCACGAGTTACACGTGCCAGTGACGTTAATATAAATTCCCAAATGAGTAAGGAAAAGAGATATATCCTTGTCAGAGACGCGACGAGGATCGATTATTTTATTCAGCGGATTATCCCGACCGAAGATACACACGCATTGTCCCGTGTGTTCGCGGGAGGTTCCGTCGTGCCGGAGATATGGAACGGAGAAAAATAGCGAGCTTGATGGATGCCAAACCGGAAATCTCGGAAGTATGCGGCGGTGCGCCGAGGCATAAAGAGAATGATAAGCGGAATAAGAAGACAGTGCGAATTCACAACGCACCGGTAAATTTCATTCCTGGCAGTTTTATAAACGGAAGCGGATTATTTTCTAACGATTCTCATTTGCAATCGTTGCGCCGCGCCACCGCCGCGACCTGTGTCCCTATTTGTTTCCCGTATAGAAATAAACACCCGAGAGATGCGAGAGTCTTCGAAGACTCTCTTCGAAGTGTCTCATAAAGATGTCTGAAGTTAGATATTCAGAGACCGCCGTATTTAATTACGAGATGGCTGCAAATTCTCGGAACTCTATCACACCACGCAAATGTTCATAACGTGAGTCATCGTTGTCTCATACATACTAAATATGTTTGTTTGCATATAGAGATAATTTCCTGCAGATTACACTCGTGTGGTCCGCAGATTGATCTTGAAAGCTCAGCGAATTGTGCTGTTAGTGGTTTCATCATTAGAATTCTTACGTCGTTATTCATAATTCTCATTTTAAAAGTTGTATTTTAATTATTCGTTACTGTGTAGTTTATCATTTTTACTGCGTTATAAAAGAAAATTCTGCACTGAAAAAAATATACTGAGAAAGTTTTTCTTAATTTTAGTAAATCATGTGTTTGCATACAACTGTGAATGCATTTTCTTAGGATTATATTTTTTATGTAAAGAATATAATTTTTCTATTAAGTAGCTCATTCATTAATTATTAAAACTGTTTTATGCAATCAACGCTTATTGAAATATAAATTTAATTTGTGATTTTCCAATAATATTTATTTAATTCTGAAACATAATTTTTCTATTAAGTAAATCTCCGCAATTTGTAAAAAGTATTAAGACCTTGAATAAGTTCTCGCTGTTTTCCAACAAATACCAGAACTGCGTGCGTGTAGTTTAAGATGGTAACGCATCTATAAGGAAGTACTATAAGCAAGCTTGAAATTTATTGTATGTCATTGCGCAGAAGTGTAAACAACTTTTTTTTCATAGTGTTAAACATGTCGAGTTTCGTACCAAAAAAAGAGTATTTGCGGGGAATTTTACTGCACTACTTTATTCAAAAAAAAATCTGCAGCTGAAGCACACAGAATTCTTGTTGAGACTTACGGCGACCATGCTCTGTCGGAAACAACATGCAGAGATTGGTTTAGACGCAATGATTTTGATGTTGAAGATAAAAAACGCTCTGGCGCACCGAAAAAGTTTGAAGAATTGGAGGCATTACTTCATGAAGACTCATGTCAGACGCTAGCTGAACTTGCAGAATCATTAGGAGTTGTTTTTTATGACTTTTTTTAAATAAAGCATTAATTTTCACGAAAAAACAGCGAGAACTTATTCAAGGTCCCAATATTTTTTATATTACAATAAAGTTATATTACATTATAGTTTCTTTTAAGAAATACTAATTTTTAATATGAAAATATAAAGAAATGTTCACTTAAAGTCTTAAAATTATTATTTATTAAAGGTTATAGAAGTTACATCACAAGCGTTATTGTATGATAATTTTACTTGAAATTAAATATTCAAATTGATTTAGTATTATATGTATATATCATTTTGGAAAAACATTTACCCTAATAGGATTCGAACCTTATTTGGCTCAGCCTCTCGCACAGTACTACCATTTCTTCAATATAGCACGAGAAAAGTGTCATATATTATTTATTTGTGATGTAATTAGTGCGCTATTACTGGAAATTAAAAATTCTTTTTTTTCTCATTATATACGAGTATATTAACTCTATTCAAATGTATATTTTTTTATAAATGTAATAAATTTTTTTAAAAAGTATGTATTTATCTCTTATAAGTAACTTATTTATTATTTTCGAAGCCTTAGAAACATGAATTTAAACAAATGTCATTTTTTAAATTAAAAGATCTAGATTCAATAATTAAAAAATTCATTTACTAAATTTTAATAGTAATATACTGCAATGAATTAAATCTGAATTTGATTCAAATAAATTTTTCAACAAAAAGTCATTTTTTAATTTTAATGATTCCGTTTACTATTAATAAGAGACGAAAGCTTTATACTTTAAACATTATTTATTTAAATTTAAAAAATTTAAAATTTTAATAAATAAACTTACTAAAATTAAGAAAATTTTTTCTCAGTGTAAAATCGATTTATAAATTTTCAAATTTTTTATAATACTTCGCGAACGACATTCTAATAAAGAACACATTGTGAGTATATATGCATAACTGCGAACGACATCGGAGTCTCTTAAAGTTACGTGATATCGCAACGAAAAACCAGATGTGGAAGAAATACGTCGGAGAGAAAAGAAAAAGTTTCAAACTTGTCCTTTGTATGGATTTGGAAAAGCGAAGTTCGTATACGTGTACACGGTGAAGACATTTCCTTGCTGTAGCTGTTAAGGAAAGCGGAATATTCGATATTCCAGAAATTTTTAGAATCATCCTCTAAACGTGAGACTGCAGGAAGAGTCCCGCGAGACAAACGCGAATCTTTGAAAGAAACCAAAAATTCAGTCGCACAAGCTACGAAGAAAGGTCATCATATGAAATACTTTCGCAGAGAGGAAGGTCAGGTAAAAACAGTCGCAATTTAGAGAATGAAAAGGAATTGCTTTCACAATTAAAAGTTTTCCCTTTGAAATTTAAGAGATTCTCTCAAAACTTCGTTTGCGTAGCTTAATGGACCTTAATCCTGTCCGTGAAAGTTTTATATCGAACGTCTCGCTCATACTTTAGGGTAGTTTATAAAATATACATCACACAGAACACACAAAGATAATATCTTCATCTTTGTGAGAGTCGCTGTTACAACGACACTTTTCAACGTCAAAACGGTCCTTACTGATGGCGCTCATCGCACACGTGTCAGAAGTCCCGTCGAAATCGACGATTAAGGCTGATTCTCGTATTCGTTGGATGAGTCTGCACATCTTGTGACGTGGAACGCGCAATCCGTACTTAGCGAGAGAAGAGATCGATGACTTAACAGCGAGAACAGCGAGGCGGCGTGCGCGTGATGCACTCACAGTGAATTTCGTGTCACGACCAGTCTGTCGTCCGTTCGTTCTTTGCGTTTCGGCCGCTGACATGACAGAAACGAATAGATACGATCTTCGCCTTCCCGTCCGATGCCGGTTGCACGCAGCCTCTTTGTGCCCGGCTTTCGCAATTTCGCGCTGGAGATTTCGGGGTCGGATAAGTTCCATCCTCGTTACCGCCGTCGGCGAGAAACGGCAGAGAAGAAACGAATAAAACGCACCTTTCGGTTTTCGGCTTTCGGCTTTCAGCGTGACTGAAAGGTACGTCGGTCAAAGGTTACACCGCTGTGAGTCCTTTAGTCGAAAGGGCCACGGAGGCCCTTCTCTCTTCATCTCTTTCTCTCTAACGCTTGGCGAAAATCTCCGTGATATCCCCCTCGGCGATCAGAGAGCGATATCCATTGGATTTTATCGCGTCTATTTGAAGCTACGGTTTAACGCATTTCGTGTTGCTTTAAAATCTTACAGAAAGAGTGTATTTAAAATTTTACATTTATCTATTTTACAGTACGTATTTTGCTAAAAGTTCGCAGTTTTTTTTGTTTTAAGAGGTCAATTATTATACAGAGTTATATTGTAATCAATCTTCCTTACCAAGAATTTTTAATACACAAATTATTCAATACAAATTTATTTAATTTATTTAAATTTAAATTTAAATTTATTTAATTTAATTACAAATGAAGTTTTCTGGAGTTTAAGAACAAATTTTCCTGTGAAAGAAAATATGGAAACTTATAGTCAGATTTAATTTAATCTACTTTATTTTATTTTCTTCTTTCAAGATAAGATTCATTTGTAATTATATAACAAGATCTTAAATTGAATGATCGTACAGCCGATAGTACTCCATTATTAAATCCTCACAGTAATATTATATTGAAGAAAAAAGTTTGATATAATAATCAAACTTTGGTGAAATAATTACAATTAAATGTTTCATTAATGTAATCAAATGTTTAGTAATATTTAGTAACCGTTTGGTGACCATAATTTAGTAACTATTATCTGTACTGAGAGAAAAGTGTTAATTAGTAATTTTGACTATAATTGCATAGTAAAATAATTATAGTTAAGTGCTACATTTTTATAATAATAATTATTATTATATAATGTTAGTAATAATGACATTATGTTTCACATAATTTCTATTAACTATGAAAAATTTTACTATAAATTATAATAATTTCAAATAATAATATAGTAAAATATAAAGATATAAATAGTAAAGTAAAATAAATGTTTTTATATAGTAATTGTAGTCGTAATTGTAAACATAACATTTTTGTAATATTTATTTATTATTTAATAATAACTAATAGTTATAATTTACATGGTTAACAACTACAAACATATAGATAGTACCAAAAATGGCTATAAATTATAGTTAAATTATGATAATTACAATCATTTTTTATTTCAGTATAGGATTAATTATTATTATCAAATTCTTTTTTCAGGGTATTAACGATATAAATATTAATCCAATTTAAATTTCATACTCTCTCATAGTTTAAATCACAAGAGGACTTATATTAGTCACGCGATGGATCAAGATATGCTAAAATATTAAGTTCAGTTAAAGGATCCCCCAGGCTTAACACAGAAAGTTGTGGCTTATACTTTGATATACTCAATCGAGATCGACTCGTAAACTTCGGGAAAATATAAACGAAATTTCGAACACCCGTAAGAAGGAACTCATTGTTCAGAGGCGATTCGGAAGGATTGAGCCACGCGATAGGGCGAATGCTTTTCTCCTAGTCCTTATATTCCGCTATAACTCCCCTATTTTTTTTAGGATCCTTGCCCACGGGATTGATCGACATGTTCTTATCTGTACCCTTCCATCCTTTAGACGCGTTCGTTTCTTAGGCAGCGCGCCTAAGGCACGCGTAAATCGGCACGAATCGCGTCGTAAAAATATCAGGGCTGCGAAATAACTGGCGAAAAATTAACTTTAAAGGATAAAAGATAAAGCGAGGAAGAAAGGACGGGTGAAAATTAGCTTTCGTTTCGGGGAGACGGTTTTAGGAAACGAAGCAATATCCACGCGGTGGAATCGCGATTCGCGCAACGATACGATCGACGTCCCGGCTGATTTATTTCAGCGACGTGTACACGCAACTGTACGTAGTATACCCAGTGAAACGACGGAGGTGAATGAGGAGAGGAAAGTGGGTAATTTCCTGCGAAAAATAACATCATGCGGTGCCTACGAAACGGGCAGGCGCCATGAGGAGGAAGTCCTGATTGCTGCCCCCCCGTTGCTCCTTCGACAGTGACGAATGACTGACGAAGGTTCGTTTTGTATTAATAATCGCGCACTCACACTCCGAGCACAATCTTTCTCCAGGAAGCATATTCTCGATTGAGTATACGTTATCGTCGGGTGTTATCGAGCGTGGACGAAAGAAACGAAGGTTCACTTGAAAAGGAAAAGATGGATTGCGATTACGAAAATTGCATACAGAACGCTTTCATTGATCAACATCGCAGAGTTCTCTTTGTAAAAATACTGTATCAATAAATTATTTTATCACTTTCGAGTATAATTTGCAAATGAGATAACATAGAATTCAATTAGACATCAATTTTGCAGATAGCAGAAATTTTTACAGGTGTATACTCTAATTTTGAGAAGTATTAAATACTTCGAAATTTAGTCGACAAACTGGCAAATTATTTATTGAAACTTCTTTGCAACGTTTCAACCTAAAGTTCAGGTTCTTTTCAAGTTAATTGTTTAAATCATATTATATTGAATCATTTGATCAGGAAACAAGACCGTTCATGAGTTCTTTCCAGAAAATTTATGACGACAGTCGTAAACCTTTGTTCTACAAAGAGACATGTGATTTTGACAGTCGTTGACTTACTTTATTATATTTCAATACCTTTGCCAGGCTTTATTAATTTATACATATAATATTTTTGATAATGGAAACATTACAATGATGAATTTTCTGGAAATACAGTAAATAAATTTTCTTAGGTCGAAACGTTGTGAAGAAGTTTCAACAATTTGCCAGTTTGTTGACTAAATATTTATTATTTTTATCACTGGCGACTACAAGTATTAATATATTTGAGAATATGTTACATATTACTTTTTTAACTTTAGTCTAACTTGAAAGCTTTGAATGTGAATTTCAAATAATAATATTATTGAATTTAATGTGTATCATAATGTGTGTATGAATTTGGCAAATAAAGTAATGTTAAATGTGAGCAGTGGTTATGGAAAATGATCGTCCGCCATGTGTATCTCTTGTGATTTTACAATCTCATTGTAAACGTTGTATAAAGTTTATTAGAAACAAAGAAATTATTTTAAAAAGTTTTAAGTTTTATTTAAAAAAATTTTCAAGCCAAAAAAATTATAAAAGAAATCTTTCTTTTATCAAATATATTTTATGAAATGTTTAAGAAACTTTGTTTTATGGCACTTATTTGTGTGTAAAATTTACGGAAGATCATTAATTTATATTTTTTTAATCAATAAAAGTGTCTTTCGTGACATTAGTTGTTAGTATTCCATCCTTTTTTCCCTCTTCAGTAAATTGTACATTACATTCGTTCTGTATACTTGATAAACTTCTACCTATAGGGTGATTGATAGAACTCTACGGCTAATAAACTGACGTTGGTTAGAATTGTGTCGCGTTAATATTTGCTAAATTATTGTTGAAAAACAAAATGGTATTCCACAACCCCCTTCTTTCCTTTATAAAATGCGGATAACTTAGCATAATCGACGAGACAACGGATCGGACGATGAGCGATCGTTACATTTTTATGCAACCCAATTGGTGCGCGCCATTATTCACGAATATGGAAAAAATACTATTTGCAATAATTGCATCATCGAAAACAATGCCAACGGAAGATATGGGGTCTCGATCTCATTGGACGGTATACCATTTGGCAAAATCGCGTGGCTGGTATGCAATGGGCGGCTGGCCTGCGCCAACAATAAGTTCATTCGGTATGCAGGAGTTAGCGGCTGTGTCCAGGCCAGAAGGGAGCTAATGCAATATCCTCGACGGTACGAAACGCCTGCTCGCTGTCGGCTCTCTCGCGTGTTTTGCGTCAGAGCGGCCTCATCCCGGCTTTTCTACACTGAGAGAAAAAATTGTAGTGGTGACAACTATAAGGGGACAACCATACAAATTTTGTTAATATAATTATAATATATAGTTAAGTGAACTATATTATAGTTATTGCAACTAAGTCTATGGTTAAGAAAAGTAATAAAAAATAGTTGTAATTACTTTATTATATATTACAACTATTTTTTATTAGTTCTCTTAACTATTAATTTAGTTGCAATAACTATAATATAGTTCACTTAACTATATATTACAATTATATTAACAAAATTTGTATGGTTGTCCCCTTATAGTTGCCACCACTACAATTTTTTCTCTCTGTGTAGATTGCTGTATTCGGCACGATCCGCAGGGATGCTCCTTCTCTTCTCTCCTTTCCCACGGCGTTGCACCGTCGGCGCAATACTAATCGTTGTACTAATTCGGCATTTCCACACCGGGCAATCGCGGCCGTACTCATTTATTTGTTCCATTCAATCGTATTCTCGTTTCTCGTTACGCGCCCCGATGTATTTCCTCCTTCGTTATCATCCCTCACCCCCGTAATTTATATTTCTGTTATTATTGGAAAAGTTCTCTACCCGGAGCTCGATGAAAATTTATTTCATTTCAGGCTCTCTCTCTCTCTCTCTCTCTCTCTCTCTCTCTCTTCTTCCCTCCCTTTCTATCTTTCTCGTTTTCTCTCTTTCTCTCTCTTCCTGTTTCTCATTCTCGCCATCGATTCCCTCGTTCATGAAACTTCTGTATTGCGAACCGTGCGTCATTGTCGTATTAATCTCGAAACTGATTCGCGCCGCGTAATGCCAACGTCACTGACACCCGCGACACTGTCACAGTATGACACGCGTTTTTATTAGACCGCCACCAACGTGGCGATGCTTTCAGAAATATCGACACTTAGAGGCGTTTATGTAAGAGCGACGTCACTAAAGAAACTAGCTACGCAAGAACTCGAATAGCTCCTGTTTAATAATTCATGGTTTATCCCGACGAGAATCGCGGCATGAATGCATTTTCATATTTTGCGCGACGAGAATGGGAGACAACTTGTTGTGATTTTTTCGAAACCGATGTGCCAAAGCTCGGAATAGGGACACGGAATAAAAATACAGGCTCGTGCCACTTGGTGGCCATCAATGTCTCGCATTTATCCCGCCAGCTCTTTATATCTTATCCCGGCTCTTATACCTGTCGTGGTCTTTATGCCGAAGCAGACGCAAAAACAAATGACGCGAGTCGTACTCGAGCCATACGAGAGACGGCGAAGAATTGGCGAAGAGGCGAAAAACTGAAGAACGTTTGCGCTCGGCGTCTCGTCCTCGGTCCTCCTCTTTGTCTTCGCGTCGACTTCCCTTCTGCTGCTGATGCTGTTGTTGCTGCTGCTGTTGCTGGCAACGGCCGACGACGACTACCGCAACAGCCTCCTACAGCCGCAACCAGTTAACGCGTTAACATTGGACCCGTTCTCTCGGGCTCTGCACCAAGATGTGCATTCGAGTTACTAATTTACGTCCGACGTGACGGCACCACCCTTCGCCTTGCTGGTAATCCTCGCCCTTCGCCAACAACGTCAAAGTAAACGGCCTCGGTGCACGCCTGGTAAACGACGCGTGCACATACAACACGTACATACATCCCCATTTCTTATGAAAAGATTCTGGATTATGGCATCCTCAACCTTCCAAATAAATTGTTTAAAAATGAATCTCTCAAGGATTTAATATTTTGTATGTTGCAAATAAATTCCATTAAAATCAAATATTATTAATGTGTGGTCAATTGAATAATTGTGACTGTGGGATGATTACGATATTGAATAAAAAAATAATAAAATTCAGTGATTATGTTTGTCAAACACATCATAAATAATTACGTTTTTTTATATAAAAAATTTTTATGGGGTTATATAGAAACGATAAATACATAAAATTTTTCTTCAAAAACGAAAATATCAGAAACATGGGTCATGAAATGTTTATATGCTTGTAATTAAAGTTTGTTTTTCCATAATAAATTCATTGTTTAATAAATTCCTTATCACATTTACACAATTAACATAATTTACAAAAAATGAAATGTCGATATTTCTTATCTAAATTTTAATCAACAATCATAAATACTCCATAATAAATTTAATATACGAGGTAAACGTGATCACCTCTTTGGAAATAACTGTTTAACCTATACGTATTTGGCGCGCAACGGCTATTAATATGCTAATATTGTTATCATTGAAAATCCTATAAAGATAACAATTAGTTTTTACACATTTCTAATTTTTATAACAATCCAGTCATGAAAAATTAATTAAACATTGTTTAAAAAATCTTTATATTTTATTCGGATACGTTTTCCGTTTTATGTTTTTTAAAATTTTTAAATCATAATACAACTTTTAATCATTAAATATAATAGAGGAGAAAGGAATAATATGGCCCATTTTCATTTTATTAAATAAATTTGTTAATAATCAATATTTTATATTGAAACTTGAACAATTATATTCGTCAAAGTTGTTTAACAGATTTTAACTCAAAGTAATAAAATATTTATTAGGGTAAAGTTGCCTATTATGAGATATCTTTTTTTAAAGGCTTATAATTTATTTAATTTA
>QKQZ01023057.1:0-15611 GCA_003595255.1 Solenopsis fugax | reverse complement strand
CATATAAAACAAGTTTTAAATTAAAAAAAACCAAAAAACCAGGTTTAAACCAAAAAAACCTGGTTTTTTGGTTTTTTTTTTTTAAATCAGGTTTTTACCCAACCCTGATACATCGTGGTAAATAATTTTGAAGGAAAAGTACCCTACATAAGAACGTTAAATTTATTAAATCATGAAGAAGTAATGAACGAATGATGAGCAGATATAAAAGAGAGAAAGAGAGAAGTGCAGGGATCAATTCAGACGTAACGAGATTCAAGGAGACCAGCTCATGTAAGACGAACGGCGCACAGGTGAATATCGCGGCAGCCGGTTTTCATGTTTGTCCGAAAAATAATTCAGTCGGTTATCTCGCGCGTCGATCGAATCGCCGTTCTATCGTCTCTCGCGGTATCCAGCCGGATCACCTGCCGAGAGCCGAGATGCCGCACGCAGGTTACACGCCGCTCTAGCGCCAAGAAAAATCTCGCGGGGCGTATCACGGCAAAGGCGGAGCTCGTAAAGCGGTAAAGGAAATAATTGAACACCTGCGCGCCGAGGCGGGCTTAATTCAATTAGCTCGCCCGACAAATGCCCGACACTTTCTTTGTGCGCCCGATGTAAATTTTACAAACGGCTTTGCGGAGGCCTCTCGCGTAAATCTGGATACGCGACCGGCGTCGCATCCCCAGCTACTTCAGTCTGCGCGCGATGGTATTCCGGGATAAAAATGTCATTACGCGTATCTTAGTGCAGCAACTTTGAGATCAAGTACGAAAAGCAAAAGCGAAATCATGCATCAATTCTTGATTATTCAATGGCGATTTCTTTAAAAACTGAGAAATCGTTTGGAGTCCACGCATTAAAAACCTACACCCAGAGAAAAGAAATTGTGCGTTGTTATACGGTTAAAAAAAGTTTCTTTTATTTGAAGAAATTTTTTGGTTGTGCCTTTTATTAGAATTAAAGAAATAGTTTGGTTGTGCAACGCAAATCTTTTTTTTTAAATGAAAGAAATATATTTTTAAAAACCAGAACAATTAAATTATTTCTTACACTTCTGTCAGTATTTTCTTTAAATTAAATAATTACTTTTTTAAATTAAACAAATAATTTATTTACTTTTAAAAAGACTAACGTCATTTCTTGAAATTAAATAAATTTTTTATTTTCCGCAAAAGTATTTTTACTTCAACTTAAACAAAAAAACCAAGATAAAGAAACGATTTCATCAATTTAAATATAATTTTTCTCTGGATGTATCTTTTTAATTCCGAATAGAAATAATTAAACAAAAATTTTTTCAAATATTTTTTCTAGTGATAAAAGAGATTCTCTATTCGTAAAATAATTTTTCCTGTTTTAATAGCCATGATTGTGTAATATATAAATAATATTTATTTTTTATAAACGTTTTGTGTAATATTTATATAAAACATTATTTAATGCACGTAATCCAAATTTAAAGCGACTTCTTTGCATTATTAATCTTTTGCACTTGGACCCGCACTCGCTAACTTTATTACTGGATCGACCCTACGTTCGAATTCACGTGTGTATCGCACCAGTGCATAGTGCCACGCGACCCAAAAGGGTGTTCGAGGCTTCTACAAGTAAGAACGAGAAGGGGAGCGACGAGAAAAGGAGCCACGATCATTGAGGTATACAGAAACGGCGGTAGCGGGGGCCCTACCACCCTCGGGGCCTACGACCCCGAAAAGAGGTGGAGTATAGGGTTTTACCGAGGGAGTAAAGAATAGAATCAGACGAGAAAGACGAAAAAAACGTAGAAAAAGGCTCAGGTAGCCATTGGTGCTCAACCGGACCCTCACGATTTCTATTATCTGGGTTGTCCTAATAAAACTCCGCTACGTATCTCACAAGTCAATTAACTCTAAATTATTACAAAGAATTTAGTATACACTGACTGCAAAGATAGTGCTAAAAAAATATATATAAAAAAATGATAAAAACAACCTAAAGATATCTAAAAATTATTTTTTGCGAATTTATTTTTGAGAGTTAAATTATAAAAAAACTCATAAAAAACAGCAGAGTTTTAACCAAAGCAAGAACGCCATCTAAAATGTTTAAAAAATGTAAGACTATTTTTGTAGCTGCAAAAAGTGCAATGTCCGTTAGACGACGGCCCTAAGAACCACAAAGGTCCAAATCGCGAATGCACAGTGAGACCGTCGAAGCGAGAATAATCGAGATTCGAGAAGAACGCGTGCACGCTCCACTTTCAGACATTGGCATTCGTATTCTCCGGCTCCGCGTACCTACGCTAGTGATCTCCGTAGGTCCCGAAAAACCGCAATGCGCGGCCCCGAGTCCCACGGGGCTCAACGCGGAAGCGAGGAGGAAGCGGTGTTCCAGGAGGCAGAAATTTTGTGAGGACGAACTTCTGGCCACGCTCCAATTTCCCCCACCAGCCGAAATCGAAAGAAGCACGTCGCGTGTGCCGTCAGGAGGCCGCGAGAGTACAAAAGAGCGCAACTGGCTCAGGAGGGGGAAGAACCGGAGAATTTTGTCTCGTGAGATTGTCGCTGAGCTTCTTTTACTTAGGACACACACGCCTTTCTATTAGAATAAAGGGGATAACAGGATTACCTGCTACTCCTTTCTCTCACGCGAATCTGTATTCAATAGTAATAAGTAGTACAATATAAAATAATGTATGTACTCTTAAAAAATATCCGATATCTAATGTTACTTTCTCCTACGTATTATCTCACATATTAAAAGTAAGTCATTTATATCATGTTACATGGATCACAATAAGGAAATAATTTAACGATTCCATGTGTAACGCACCGTTCCTTCAATCATTTTCCTTCGCAATTTCTCGTCAATTATATGCAGTATTAAGTAAGAATGTAAAGAGTAAAAATGTAAGAATGTAAGAAGCAATAAATCATAAGTGATAGCAAAAATGCGTTTTGAAAAATCGTAAGCGCGTGAAATTAATGTCAAACGCAAAGGGTTATAAAAACATGTTAGAGGTTGCGAAAACTTCGATATTGAATACCGATACTCGCATGAGCGTCACGGTCGCGAGCGAGCAAACGAAACAGCAAAAAGAAAGTGGTAGCGTGACAAAGTCGGCGAACTTGCAGCGGAGCGAAAAAGAGAGGAAGAGAGTAAACGGAGGGCGGGCGGCAAGAGGAGGTATCGTCCGTTGCGCCGTTCGGGAATAAACGGAACAGCGAAGGTGTATTTTGTGGAGGAGAGAAGGCTGCCTGCCACGCGACCATGGGGCCCCATGGTGGGGATGTCGGCGTGCCAAGGGGCCCGCGGGACCAAGGCGATCATGGGCCGCCGAGGGGGAGGAGAGGGCGGGCGTGTGTATACGGGGAGACAAGGGGGGAAGGAGGAAGGTGGCGAGGCAAAGGGGGAAATGCAGCAGCAGCAGCAGCAGCAGCTGTCGCTGCCAGTGCCCCCCTTCGTGTTACCCTAGAAGGGGCCCACTGGAGGACATTGGCGCAGACCACGGGGGCCCCAGTGCATCTCAACCTGTCGCTGCTAAAATAACCGGATAATGTGCCACATTCGCGTAGAATCTTGCATGATGTATACCGTTCCAATAATAAGACACTGAATGGTTAATAAGAATTTTAGATAAACGTGAAAATGGAGGAAAAGAAAATGTAATCTTTCTTTTGCAATATATTCTTGTATCTCCTGGTTGATAAATTTAGAGATAAAGTATAGACCGATTTTAGCTTAAAAAATGTGATGTAAATTATACATGTAATCATATATTTTTTAGGTCGCTGAATGGTAGCACTTTTTTATCATCTAAACCTATGGAAAAGTAGTCAAAATTCACGTTAAGGGAGTTATTTTAATAAGGTTAGTGACGATTTTGATCTATTATGATTATTTCATTAGTTATATAATTATATTTTTATCATTTTCTTTCACTGAAAGCCAAGAAAACACTTGAACATAAAACACTTCAAAAATACTAAATCTAACTTGGCAAAATCAATATGATATAATTAAAAGTCTATTATAGATAGTCCATTTCTTATTTAAAAAACCTTGAGTCTCATCAGATAACATACATCTGCATGCATTGTGCAGTTTGGAGAATGTTAAAATGACGGATTTCCACATCACTGTGAAGTTCGATTTTTTTAAGGAAGACTTTTGCTTGGAGCACTATTTTTTTATATTATAATGTATAGTATAGCGTTTTGTGAATTTACGCATTGACATCAAAATTTGAAGAGACATAAAATGTATTATTTAAACTGAATTACTATTAAAAATGACTTCTTTAACGCGAATTTGACCATTTTCCCGTGAATTTAGATGGATAAAAGTGCTATTCAGGAACAAAAAAAAACGCAAGATTACATGTAATACTTACGTTACACTTTTAAAACTAAAATCGGTCCTTTTAGAACTAAAGATTGTAAGATACGAGATTCATTAATTTATATTATAAGAAAAACAAATTCGCGCGCGCAATTATGTCGTCAATGAGATCCAGTTTCGCGTTGAACAGTTGAATTTAATTCAAGTATCCGAGAATGTGGGTTAAACGCAAGTTGCATCATGCTTGTTGGTAAACGTTGCACGTGGCAACGTTTACCACGTACTCAAGAAACGCTCCTTACATTCTCGATCGTCGCATAATATTAGATCGAAAACGAGAAGAGATCGGATCGATCGCTCATGGCGATTCGCGGCGAGTAAAAGTACACCCGTTGCCGATTCCGTCGATCGGTGAAAACGGGGAAGGCGGGTAATTGTACGTATAAAAAAAAAGAAGGGCAAGATAGAGAAAGAGAGAGAGAGAGAGAGGAGAAGGAGGGGAGGGAGAGAACGAGGAGAGGAGAAGAGAAAGAGAATCCAAAGTGGCCAGAGTGCGTGCGCGCGCGTGCCGCCGTCGGCACGTGGCACGCACGTGTTCCGGTTTCTCTTGGTCTTGCTCGCACTCACCGACGACGCCTCATACGCGACGCTCTCGACACGCGTGTTCATTCACACGACTTCACGAACGACGAAACGCACGGCGGGGCAACGAGGATGAAGATCCGAAGGTAGGAGAGCGAATCTTGGTGGTTGCCCTCGGGGGTATACATTCAACAGGTGATCTCGCGGCACTTCCGACGCCATTTTTACTTCTGCGATACAGCAGCGAGCGTGATAAAGCTTGAGAAGCTCAAACTAATTGAGGGAAGGGCGCAGCGCGGGTCTCGTTCTTTTTACAGAGAATATAATAGCGAGATGGATTTGATTGCATAAAAAGAGATCCCACGGTACGAAGCTCTTCGTGTGTAATTTCATTTCATTTAAATCGTATATTTTATTTATTTCTGAAAAGTAACCGAGAGAAGGAATGTGTCAAGTCTGAATAAAAATGATCTTTGGTAACAGAAGGCTTAATGGCGTTTCTTTCAACGGAATCTCGTGATCGTTTACCCAATTAGAAGTGACATTCCTCCGAGCTTCGTGCGGGCCATTGAACGTCAGAAGGTGACGTCGCGCGCTCGAGGACAGTGGCACCTGCCAAAAAATCGGAGCCCCTTTTTCGTAGCCGGCGCCGCCGTCAGGAGAGAGCCCCGAGTGCACATTTGTTGTACCGAACCCCGGTCGCGTGGACGAACGCGTCGCGCATACGCATACACGCACGGCATGGTAGGTACAACGTGCACGCGTGTACGCGCACTATGCGCCTCGGCTGCATGTGGGCCAAACTTAACGAAATCTGGCCAGATGTCTATTTCGAACGTGGCGCAGGTCGGTGCCGCGTGTCGTCGAAAACCCACCCAGTGCATATGCGCTTCGCGCTTACGCACGTACGTACGTACGTGCATGCGTGCATGCGTGCGTGCGTGCGTGCGTGCGTGCGTGCGTGCGTTCGTGCGTGCATGCCCACACACAGGGTCCTGTGGCCAGATTCGCTCTCTATCGGATTGCACGTGCCTGTTGGTGCTTTACAGGTGGCATTGCACCAATTCTTCCTCATTTTTGTCGTCGATATAAATCTGATAACTCGGAACGTCGACATATGTATAGCGAATAAAGAGTGTGGATAACTTTTTTTTATTTTTTTATTACCTTTTTCCTATCGAACTGCGGATTAATGGAATTAATTTTAATTCACGTATTCGATATTAATTGATTAATACTTTTAAGAGTTTAGTCATGTGCAATCATACACAGAGAAAACGATTTCTTTGAACTTAATAAACTTTATTGTATCCGAACAAATTTATTTGGAATGGTCCAAACAAATCAATCAATTGAATCAATAAGTACGACTAATAATAGTGTTATTTTCGTCAAATAATAGATATTTGAATGAAACAACTTTCAGTCAAATAAATAAGAGTACTGATTCCAATGAAATCTTTTTCTCTATATACGTACGCAAGTTCACCTTATAAATATTCGTTGTAAAGTAAAATTAAAGCTAAATTACTTCAAACAACTGTAATTAAAATGATCCCATCAATCTATTGTGATTATTAAACGTTACGATTACGTTTCGCTGCGGTGTAACGATGAAACATAGTTGAGAACCACCAAGGCTACGCCAATGAAGCAAGGGGATACCAGGATATGGTGCCCCTTGTAGGGTGGTGCTTTCAGTCAAGCTGGTAAAAGACACGACACTCTAGGACGATAGGTATTTGTCCTCACGGAGGATGACATTCGATCGCATCGCGATGAGAAGATTTTTGAAGACGATGAACTTTTATTTTTATCCATCGTCAATCCTGAAATATAACTGTATCCCTCTCACGATCCGTGACTCCAAAATGTTAACGGTAAAGTATAATCACCGTCAAAATGTGCATTCGAGGAAGATGAAGGAGATTTTTATAAGTCTTTAAGACATCAGATGCATACTAATCGATTGCGAGACTGTTTGCGGCAGCGATCGACGTACACGTCGGCGAATCGTATACGCGGATCATCCGGCATCTTTTTTATCGCGCCAAGCTCGTTTCTGTAACCCAGTTCTCGCCGCGGCTAATGGACTTTTGCTCTTCTCCGTGGAGCATCGCAAATTTGCGGAGAGGAAATGAGGATGATAGGGGAAGGGCGCACAGAGAGATGAACAGAAAGGAACTTTGAAGAGCGAACAGAGTATGACTGCGAGAGAAAGATGGAGAGGAAGAAACGGAGAGACGGAGTAGTGCAAAGTAAAACGAGAGCGAGGGAGGAGAAAGAGGGAGAAAGAGAGAGAAAGAGAGAGGACCCGGAGCGCGAGTTTCACGCAGTGGCAAATTCATATCGACCATAACAGGAGCGAGGCGAATGGCGTATACGCGGTTCGGTAACGAGGGACTTGCATTAGTCAGGAATTCTCGAGTGGCGCGCGCCCGTGTTTTTCGCAAAAAGCCTTAAAATGTCTTCCATTTTCCGTCGTTTGGCTTCCGCCGCCCGTTGTTCCTGGCCGCCTAAAGTAACGGTGATGAGATCGAGTGCGATACGCGGCGATGTGAGAATTGTGCACCACGCCTTACTCTCCAGCATAATTTGCTGAGAAAAAACTTATTTTGACACATGATGTCAGAGAATGCAATGCCAGAGAATGTTCAGGAGTTAGAATATCAATCTGTTTGAGAGTATTCAGCAATATCGTACACTGAAAAAAAGATTTTGGTAATAATAATTAGGCTTTAGCGAAATAACTTTAATTAAACGTTTGAATAATATAACCAAATATTTATCAACATTTATTAATTATATTAATAGTAAACACACATAACAATAGTAACTAACAATAATAATTGGTTGTTAAACATTAGTCGTTAAATATTACTAAATATTTGGTAAGAACGGAAAGAACAGTTTTGCTAAAGTATCTAAAAATTTAGTTGGATACAGATCTAAAAATAATTTTATTGGGCCATCGAAATAATTATTTTGGACTCTCAAACTGCATTATTTTTTTGCAGCATTTATCACATGCTCATCATGCTTGAACATCCGTCACAATTATTTTGTGTGATGGTCCAATAAAATTATTTTTAGATCTGTATCCAGCTAAATATTTCGATACTTCAACAAAATTTCGTTCTTTCCGTGTATTAACTGAATATTTAATTGAAACTATTTCACCAAAGCTTGATTGAACTATTATCTCGAACTATCTCTTAATTATTATTACCAAACTCTTTTATCGGTGTATTTTCTATGTTCATTATGTAATTAATAGAAATGTAATTAAAAAAATTTTATTTCGTAAACTTGAGCTGTAATTACTCCGTTTTATAAATGTAACAAAGATTCATGCCAATGATGCAATTTAACTAGACGTAATTATAAACTTTTCATAATAAAATTGATATTAATATTGAGATAAGGCGGTTGATTCGAAGCAAGGATTCGTGTGACCTATCGACACCACTGCACGCGTTCGCTCGTGTGTTTGAGAACGAGAGAGAGAAAGGGAGAGAAGAGAGCGAGCGATGAAGGAAACGCGAGGAAGAGAGCGAGCACGAGAGTGAGACAGCAGGATAGCGTAGCTCGATGCAACGGACGAGGAGGGAACGATCGTGATTGGGAGAATGCGCGGTTGGGAGAGAATGCTCGTTGGCGGGGAAAGGGATCGAGTTTAGGGCGACGGGCGAACGGGGACGGTCGAGGGCGAGAGGGGTAGAAGCAGATGCTCATCGAGTCCCCGCTGTAAATGTAGATTATGCCCGCGCCCTTAATTTGTGTGCGTGCATACGTGAACGGCACTCTGGACTTGGCCTTTCCTAAGGAGAGGATTGAAAAGCGTCCAAGGAGACCGCCGCCGCCGCCGCGGCCGACTCTGGATAAAATTCGCCAGAATATATTTATAACCGCGATACCGCTATCTCCTTCGCGGAATCTGCCTGCATCTCGCGTAAACGTTCTCGCAAAATTGCACCGTTCCAGTATTAATAAACCACTCAGTATTAACAAACGAAAAGCGACGTGTCTGAGTGTAGGATATCGCGGATTCACGCGGGGAGATACAAGCAGGAGTTTTTTTTAATTGCAGATAATCGTGTATCTTCATTTCTTATCGTCAGCATTTTTAAATCGATATTTAAAAAAGAAATATAGAAGGTGTTGCACTAGGTTTTCAAAGATTCAAATATGTGCAAAGAAATTTGTAGATACTACACTGAGAGAAATCGTTTGGTAGTGTAGTGATCAAATGAATTTTATAGTTACTGGTACCAAAAACTTTGTTACATTTAACAAAGAAAACCAAAAACTTTTTGTAATTTGTTGTACGAAAATAATTATTTGGTTAAGACTACAAATTGTTTGGTCAAAATAACTATATATTTAGTTACTATAAAATTTATTTGATCACTAATCAACCAAACTTTGGTTGATTTTACAAAACATTTCTCTCAGTGTACATGAAAAGAACGATTTTGCTGAAGTATCTAAACATTTGGCTGGCTACGGATCTGAAAATAATTTTATTGAACCATCAAAATAATTATGACGGATGTTCAAACATGATGGACAATGCTGCAAAAAAATTTAACATTCTAGCATTCAGTTTGAAAGTCCAACAACAATTATTTTGATGACCTAATAAAATTATTCTCAGATCTGTATCCAACTGAATTTTTAGAACTTTAGCAAATCATTCTTTTCGTGTAACACACTTAATCCTTTCAGGGAACTTTTTGGAAAATTTGAACAGATTTCTTTTTACTAAACTCAGTTGGACATGAATGCGAACAGTGAGGCAAAATTCTGCGACGACCTCGGTTAGCGCGGCGTCGCGATGGGTGTACATTTTCCCGACGCCGGCGGAAGATGACGCACCCTCCTCCATATTTTAAGTATGTGGGTTTTCGACATGAGCCATTATAAAGTTCGAGGACGCGCGCGTGAGGCGCGTGCACGCGAGACGGGGAAAAGAAAGGCTGAGAAAGAGGCGGCGGTGTACGGGAGCGAGAAAAAAAAAACGGAGAAAGAAAGAGAGACGGAGCGAGAGGCAGGTGCATCACGGTGACACTCCCTCGATAATTCTCCGGAGAGAGAGAGACAGAGAGAGAGAGAGAGAGAAAGAGAGAGGAGGAAGAGAGATGGTGGTAGCCGGAGAAAGAAAAAGAGAGAAGGACCTAAGTCACGAGTGTTGTGTCTGGAGCTCGTTTATGGTCGTTCGGTTAAACTCTCGCTCCAAGGAAGGAGAGTTTCGAAAATGGCGCCGGGCGGTGGGGTTCGGCGGACCACGGCCGGAATGTCGAGCATGGCAACCTTCGCGGGCTCACGACGATACGGGATATCTCGCGATCGAGGAAGACGACGCGAAAAACGACGTTATTGGGACATGTTCGACGGGGGGAAGAGGACCTCGCTCGAAATATTTCGTCCACGGCAGGCAATCTTGTTTCATACGGGAAATTGCGCGCTGGCCAGAGAAAGAAAACGAGCAAATAATATTTCTTAACTCGAAACACTGAAAGTATAAAACGGATATCCGATAAAGAATATTTAGCGACCGAGAGTCGCGACACGCAAACCGGCGACAACATTTCGAACAGTTCGATATGCGTGAACGCTATATACGCTATATACGCGCTATACGTGAATCACACGTGTGTGTTTGTTAAACTATATTTTATCGAGCTCGCCACTTCCTGAAACAAACTCTAGTGCCCCAGGTAGATTTACTCGTGAGTCACACCCGTGCGCGACTAATTTTAGATTCCGTTAGCGTTTCGGCACACCGCGTATGTGTGCGTCTGTGTGTTTTCGCCGCATTACGCGTAATTTCAAATCAGATTATTTTCTCGCGCCGGCGCGAACGTTTATCTTCGCCGATGCATTCTACGGGATGCACCACATCTCGTCGCCGGCGTGCGGCGGCGGCGGCGAAACGCGGCGCGAAATCATTCTCGACCGTTTCGCCGACGGATTACGAAACACGGACGGACAATGAAGCGCTTATCTCTCCCGTCGTCTTTTATCTCTGTTTATGTACGTTACAATGTTGCGTGTCTGATAAAATTTCAGTCGATCGGTCAATTATGCGCAATGGGAAAGAAGCCAAATCAAACCGGGCGAATCTTTTTGGATTGGAGGGAATTAAAACGGACACCGGAAGAGAATATTTTTCGGTAAGTAGGATGGACTTCGGATAATCTTACACTTGAACCCTCTTATGATCCCTGACTACACTATGCTGAGAAAAAAAAGTCAAAGTATTAGCAAGCAAATGTTACTTGTGATTTTCTTCGATATTTATTATTTATAAAAAAAATTTAACTGTGACAATGAAATATATATTTCTGTGAAATATATCTCATCTTTTTTATTAATTGGTTTATTGGATGGGAATAAAATTTTATTTCGCTGTATTTAAATAACGATTCATTTCAATGAAATAAATTTATATTCCACAAATACAATTTTGAAGTATCTTTTTTCTCAGTGAATCAAGGTTTTTTATGCCAAATCGAATCGAATCGAATTTCATTTCTCTGTTTAAACCCCAACTGACAAAATTTTATTTTTACCCGAATCGAATTATTGAAACACAACTTTTAACAACATAAACAGACTGAGAAAAAAATTTGTAAAAAAACTACAATATTCCATACGTCCAAATAAACATTGGATTGATTCAACAATTATTTACTTGTGCACAAAAGACAATGTTCAGGTCAACCATTAACATTAAAATAAAAAATTAACTAAACCAACTCAATATTTAGTTGAACATATTGGACTAAATATTTTAGTTTTTTTGATCATTTTTTCCTGAATATATTGTTAGAATACACTGGGAAAAATTTCTCAAAAAACTGAAATATTTAAACCTATATGTTCAACTATGTTTGAATCTTAAGATACAAATGATAAAAAGATTACTATGTAAAGAAAATAATATTGATTATATGATATAATTATTTTAAATATGATTTTATACAATTTTATTCAATAAATATTATATGAGCATCTTAGATTCAAAATTTTCGAATAGTTCGGATAATAAAAATTCAAATCCAAATCAAATTGAGTCTTGATTTGATTCGCATTCGAATAGCACATCTCTAAGAAATCACAAAAATGTTGCATTACACTTTCGTGACAAGAAGATATTTCCGATATTATTATTTCATTATAAAATATTAATTCAATATTTATCGTTCATTATTAAATTAATATTTTATATCAATGTGATTGATAAGTGTTACCAATACTTTTGCTATTATTCTCTACGAAATTTAATACGAACTGTTTGCAAAATAGCGATCGTGCTGTGAATTGAAGGCTCGCGACCATCGTAATATGGCTCGTTAAGTATGGTACGCAAAGTAATACGAGTCTTAATAACGACCGCGTGGCGCAGTAAGATCCGCGACGAAGGTCTCTTCAACGCGAAACGACAATCGTTGAGATTAACGGTCCAAAACGAACCGACAACCATCTCATCAGTTATCAAATTATGAGAAACCAGACTCGGCGAATTTGACACCCGGTAGAAACATTCGAACGTAAATAACGAACCCCATCGATTCTTCGCCGCAACGGTTCTTCGATCGCTCCGAGAACGAAGTTGTTTAATCTTCCATCATTAAAATATTTTCGACGTGGAGACATTCGATAAACGCGATATCGAACATCTCGCTGTTGATTTAACATTGTTGAAAACATAACACAATTCTATCTGTTTGCAATATCTACACTAAGAAAAGAAATTTATAGAAAAACTAATATATTCAGTCCAATACGTTCAAGTAAACATTGAAGTAAATCGACAATTATTCAATGGCACAAAAAAAGATACAGTTCATTCATATCAGCCATTAACATTTTTTAATCAAAAATTAACTGAACCAACTCAATATTTAATTTTTAGTTGAACGTATCGGACTAAATATTTTAGTTTGTCGACAAATTCTTTTTCCAGTGTAACGAAACGTAATTCGATATAATTGTGTTCATTGTTTCGAGGGCGTCGTAAAATTACGCGGGACGTTGTTTTGTAAACTGCTGTGCGAAGGATCGGGGGAGCTCGACGCTGCGAAACGTTGCCCTTTTCTGCCCCGTCTTGTTTGCCGCCCTAGAAAGTTTCATGGCAAACGCAATGCCGCGATATAAATTATATTTAACCGAATAGCCGGGCGCAGAGCTCCCGCAACGTTTCAAAGGAATATGGGAACTCGGACGAGACGTCTAAAACATAGTTTTTGCGGTCTTTCCGAGCCGCTCGGCTGCGCCGAACTTAGCATGCGAGAAGGCCTACAGCACCGTCGTCTTCCAAACAGCGTCTCAAACCAAACAAACGCTTGAGACTTAGTTACCAACAATGGTGTGGATTGCCGCGCAACACATCTCGCGCCCTTGTCTGAATCGTAATTTCGTAATTGCTTTGTGCACTTAGAAACGATAATTAATGTGGGAAACTCGCGATTTCAAAAAGTATAGCAAAAGTATTGAGAATAATCCGATATCGTCTAACTAAGGTCAAATAATCGTTTGAAAAACAAATCGAGAAAGTGTAGTTGCAGGCTTGATATAAGTAAACAAGTGCAAATGTTAAATATTTTAAAATTATTTTAATATGGATTTTAATCCTAGACTGTTATATACTGAGAAAAAAAATTGTTGATTTGACTTTTTCAAACTCGACTGAATTTCTTTAGAAGTATTTATTTATTTAAGTTAAATGTATATGTAGTTCAGTTAAATATATAAATGTTTAAACTAAAGTTCAAGTATTTATGTATTTGGTTTAAAAACATAAAGTACTTGAACTTCAATGTAAGCATTTATATATTTAACTTAACTACATATGCATTTGACTTAAATACATAAAATACTTGAACTGAAACAATTTAATTGAGTTGAAAACTTTAGACAAGTTAATAACTTTTTTCTCAGTGTATTAAAATTATTTTAATACAAATTTTAACCCTAGAGAGTTACTCATATTATTTTATTATGAATTTTAATCCTATTACTCATATTTTTCTAACGTTAACCCTCCGCAGATACCAAAATAAATTTCACTGTTTATTGTTCTTTTCTAAGCTAAAAAAAATTTTTTTAAAATCTGATGCATACTCAATTCAATATTTAGGAATACGATTTTACATCCAGAGAAAAATTTCTTCGAGTCAAAAAATATTTGTTTGAAAAAAGAAATTTGTGCATTGTTATACGGTTAAAGAAAAGCTTCTTTGATGTGAAGAAATTTTTTGATAATTCCTTTTATTAGAATTAATAAAATAGTTTGGTTGTGCAACGCAATTCTTTTTTTTAATGAAATATATTTTTAAAATCAAACAAAACAAATTATTTTTTACATTTCTGTCAGTACTTTCTTTGAATTAAAAAATTATTTGTTTAAATTAAACAAATAATTTATTTATCTTTAACGTTTCTTGAAATTAAATAAATTATGTTCTTCAAAAATATTTTCGTTTCAGCTTAAAAAAAATTAAAGAACCGATTTCATCAATTTAAACTTTTAATAACTTTTCTCTGGATGCACAATTATTTGATCGAAAACGTTTCTGTCTTTGTACGTGTCCGAATTAAGGCCGATTAATTCAAGATCAAAAATCTGTATCTTGAAAGAGCCACGATGTTTGTTAAAGGATTAACTAAAAATTCATTCACATAATTAACATTTTTTCTTCGATTTTTTTCTACTTTACAAGTTGTAAAGTGTTAAAATAACTGAACTACATTATTTTAATGTAAAAAAATCTTATTAAATATTTATTTTAAATTATTAAAATGTTAATACAAAAACTGTATTAAATTTGAATTAACATCTGAATGAAAAATCACTTATAGTAACATTCTAAGGTTAATATTTAATTATGAAACAGAGATCAAGATTTACCAATATTTTCTACATATATTTTTTCTAAAATAAATAAATGTAATATTCCAATATCATAATAGCATTTGAAATCTTTTTTTTCTTTAGTGCTTGTTTGATTGATAGAGACATGGGAGGTAGAAATAATCAGATAATTTGTCCAAATATTAGGTATTTAAAAATTAGCGGGGGCTAAAATTTGTCACGTGCCACGATAATCAAAGATTAGCGAAGGATGAGAACCGCTTTCAAGAGGTAACGCACGATTCCGCGGCACGCAACGGCGCATCGCTCCGTGGCTGCTTCTCTGGCAGGTGTATGAAGCGAGAAATAAAAGAAAAACGGCGTTCGCGGAGGCTGACTGCCGAGGAAGCGAGAGAAAGGGGGAGGGAGAGAGAAAGAGGAGGAAAGAGAGAAGAGAAGCTCAAGAAAGGAGGAAAAAAGGATTCGATTTATGGACTCTCGCATTACATCCGAGCGATTAACCACTAACGATTCGTACCAATCGCGGTGGCGTCCCGGCACGTGGTTACCGAACGTAACGCGAGCGTACAAATCGAGCGAAACGGAGCATCGCGACGGCGGTCATCTCTTTTCCCGGAAGCCTCCCTATCAGTGCTCACCCTCGCATTCATACGAGCACGCATAGCATACATACACACACGCACACATACACACAAACATACACACACGCACGTATACTACTCCATCTCTCAACCTCAACAGTGCTACACATGACAGCGAACGGCGACGGACGTCTCTTTAACGCGACTAGGTTATGTTACTTGCATCCCGGCGCGGCGACGCGATGCACGCGGGGGACGAGGAG
>QKQZ01023052.1:0-17391 GCA_003595255.1 Solenopsis fugax | reverse complement strand
TTCTCACGAGGCAGGAGGCAGGCAGGGCAGGCCATACGTCCGAGTGGTCAGATCGCTCGCGATGTGATCCCCTGCACAAAGCGATCTCGAAATCCCGAATTACTTCGCGCTCTGATCATTGAACCCGTACCATTTGCGCGGCATGATTGTTTTAGCCATTCCGGCAAGAATGACAATGCGCATTCGCGGAAGGTATTATTATGTTAATTATTGTAGTAGTATATAATTCATGTGCTAATCAATTTATTCCTTTTGTAAGCAACTAGTTATATTTTTTTGGAGAGATAAATTTGCGTAAAGAAATAATGCGCACGAATGACAGATAATAGTAATAGTTTTTATTTAAATGTATACAGAAAAAATTATTATCGAATCAACAATTACATTCTCATATTTAAGCAAGAGAGATAAAATCTTAAAAGAATATGATAATCTTAAATAGACATAAACTTGCTTATATAAAGAAACTGTAGTTTTAAAAGCTTGGAAAAAAACTGGAACTTTTAAATTTATCTGTGAATTTTCTCGGTTGTAGGTGAATTTTCCAAAAATTTATTGGAGCCGAGAAAATCCGCGGAAAAATTGAATAGCTCCGATTTTTTCCCGAGCTTTTAAAGCTGTAGAAAAAACAAAATTTTTCGTATAAGAAACTATCGCGATAGTTGTGTAGGCCAGATTTGATCGGTGCAGTTGAAGGTTAATCCTTTTTCTACTATCTTGAATATTTCGTGTCTGGCCGATTCTTTTTACTCTATTTTTCGTTAATATAGTAATTAAACAGCTCGCAGTACACGTAAAAAATTGTAACAGTGAGGCTGTAATCAGATTACACATTAGAGATTGAGACTTGCAAATTAGAGATTAGAATTAAATCAGTCAGAACGAAACGGATTACAATTAAATTAAATCTAATTGATCAAATTCTAACCTTTAATTCGCGAGCCTCGATCTCTAATGGACATTCTGATATGTGCTTAAACAAATCGATTAATCACGATCAAAACTGGTTTTAGAAAGCTTGACTGTAATTTATCGATATGATTATGGGATGATATCTTACGGATACGATTAACATTTTTTTACGTATTGCATTAATTCTGCATTTCTCGTACGAGCAAAGCTCCTTCAGCATATCAAAATAATATTTCGAATATGTAAAATGTATAAAAAAATATTTCGCGAATATATATAAAGTCTATAGAAAATATAAAAAGATTTTAATTTATATAAAATCGCGTATCGAAGTAGTAATTGTTCCATACCGTAGCAAATGGTCAAAGTGAGGCGATGGATTCGTGGAATCGAAGTGAAGTTGTAAACACAACGCCGAAAAAGTAACGCGTTATTATGCCGTGCCAACGCAGAGGTGATTCGAGATAGGTAAGACGCGATTGAAATCAAACTCTCTACATTTCTGACAAATATTACGCGGCCCGTGTAGGAGCAACACAATCGTAAACAATGTCTCGCGATCAAAGGCGGAGCACACGCGAGAGAACGACGAGAATCAAAGAGAGAGTATACGCGGGCACGGAGCGTGCACGTATGTGTGAGTAGGCCGCAGCGCTCGTCGTTCGTACGTGTGCGCTGCCTGTGTGCGCATCCCCCCCACCCCCACCCACCGGCACTCGACCGCTGCGTGACTCCGCGTCTTCAACCGTCCGGCTACGACGTACCGGCGTCGCACGCTGTGTTTGTTATTTATGTGCCAAGTGAGTTATCAATCCTTCGCTGGGCGATCGCGCTTTTGGCTCACTTCGTTATACTGCAATTCGGAGACGGGCTTGTAACGCAGTAGACGACTCGGTCGTGCCACTTTTCCCTCTTGCCGTTCCGTCTCGTACGCGTGATTTTTCCGATCGGAAGTGAGGTTAAGCGTGTCCGAGGTGTCGTGCCGAGCCTCGTACGATCGTCACTAGGCATTTATCCGTCGGATATTCGCGTGTGATTGAAAGTGCGTTAGAATTTTCGATCGGGATCTACGACGTTCTAAAAGTTTCTATGAGATTCCATGAGGTTCGGCGAATGATTCGGCGCGACGTGAAGCTGTCCCGCGTTAGATTTCAGTTTTGCTTGAGATTCTACGACGCCGTGCGACGCGTTAGAGACGTCAGAAATGCGTGTCGCGTTGTTCTTTCGTTCGAAATGTACGGTGCGTACGTGATTGTCCGTCGGAAGTGTCGTGCAGAGTGCCGTCGGATTCTGATTGTGCCGATTAATCGCGTAAAATGATGATAATTAGCAATCTAACCAAATACAATGGTTAGGGTTGGTTGACATAGGTTCGGTAGCGCTACGCGGTCCTCCTCCCCCTTCCCCTTCCCTCGCCTTTCTGTCTTGTATGCGGGGATTTTTCCGATCAGAGATGGCGTCGTACGTATCCGAGGTGTCGTGCCGAGCCTCGTATAATCGTTTTGAGACATTCATCCGTTGGATATTCGCGTGTGATTGAAAATGCGTTAGAATTTTCGATCGGGATCTACGACGTTCTAAAAGTTTCTATGAGGTTCGACAAGTGATTCGGCGCGACGTGAAGCTGTCCCGCGTGAAACTTCAGTTTGCTTCGGATTCTACGACGCCGTGCGACGCGATTGTCCGTCGGGAATGTGTGTCGCGTTGTTCTCTCGTCTTAAATGTGCCATGCGTACGCGATTGTCCGTCGGTATGGTCAGTAGTGCCGTGCAGAGTGCCATCGGGCGTTGCATCGCGCCGATCAATCGCGCGAAATGATGGTAATTACTCGGATCCGTAAGCTCGATTCTCGCAAGCGAGTGCCGGTGAATGTTGGGAGCAGCGGCCGGCAAGATGGCGATGGATCTTCAGGTGAATAATCCTCTCTTATTATTTGTGCAGTTAATTGTCCTTCTGTTTCGCTCGTGATTATTTGATTCCGTGAAATCCAATGATTTGCATAAGCAATCTAATCTAATATAGTTAGAGTTGGATGACGTAGACTCGCTAAGCTCCCCCGTCCCCTCCTCCCTCTCTCGTCTCTCTGTCTCGTACGCGCGATTTTTTCGATCGGAGGTGAGGTTATGCATGTGCGAGATGTCGTGCCCTGCAGAGTGCCGTCGGGCGACGTTGAATTCGTTGCGTTTTCTTACTTGAAGATTTTATGTCTGTTTAAAAAATTTTTTTCAAGGTTTTATACTCGTATATGAAAATATGATTTGATATAAATTTTTTTTTCTATCACAAATTTTTTTCGAAGTATAGAAAAAGGGGATTAAAATAAAGACCAATAGTAATTTGTGATGATTAGATCGGTTTTATAGCTCGATTAATTGTAGGAAGATTGTGTAACAATCTAAGTGATGAAATGTTTGCGGAAGCAAAGTTGTAAATTAATTAGTGACCAGAGTGTGTGTGTGTGTGTGTGTATGTATATGTGTGTGAGAAGATCGTGTAAAGCTGTTAAGTCATTATGGATGTCTCGACGAGGCATCTGCTAGCTCAAAACATTTGGTGTCGAGAGAGAGAGAGAGAGAGAGAGTTAATCCACCCTTGACAGGCCGAGAAATCTGTCAGACTGGGGCGGTGCAGCTTGTAGAGACGTCGTTAGGAGCAAAGTTATAAATTAATTGGAGTGTGTGCAACTTCGCCGTGTCCACGATTTTCGTGGAGAGCGACCGTAAAATGACCACATCTCCAGCTGGACGAGGTCAGCCTGAGGGAAACGTGGTGGTTATGACTCTGCGACTCTGTGCGAAAATCTTGTAAACTGGTGAATCTTAAACATTCACGTCTACTCTTATGTGCGTTATAAAACGGCGGATTTACCGGCGTCACGTGAAACGTCGTGTGACATTGTAATGCGATTTGTCAAATGCGCTTAATAAATGTTTTCGACGCGACAATTTTATATGCGTGTATCGAATGCGGGGGTGTCCGATATTGAACAGACGTTTCGTTATCGGAGATACGATGTCGGCCGTCACAGTACACAGTCCCCAGGCGTTTGTTCAGGCAGCCTTTTTCCCCCCTTCCCTCACCCTAGACTTTTCTCTTTTTCTTCCCGTCGGCCCGACTGTAATAGCGCTGTTGTTTCCATCGAGGCAATCCGCTGATGTTTTTGCTTCTCTCGCGTTATACCCGTCGTCACACAATTCGGTAATAAATATCGAACTACTCCCGCGGATGTATCTCACTCACGACATTTATCGCGACGTCGTTTGCTGCCATTAAAATAATCTCGCGACATGGACTTTCGAAATTTTGACGTCAGCGGTCTTTTAGAGGGAGTGCTCCTCTCCCATACTCGATAATACTTGAAATTTTTTTATTTACCAGACGCACGCGACATGGCGTGAGACTAAATGTCGGTAGGCACGTCAACGCGTCTTTCTACCTCGCATTAAATTATGAATACAGATCGGTGTCGAGTCGCACGAATTCCGAGCTATTTAGCTCGAAAAATGCGAGTAACAGAGAAGTGAATCTCACTTTTGTGGATTACTCACCATCATCTTACGATTTGCGAATCTACCGCAGCAATGTCGTCGTCGTCGTCGTCGTAGTAGACGTCGTGTCGTTTCCGTCGTTGGCCGTTTAATGCGAATTTCACATGCATGGAGCGAAGGACGACGACGACGATGGGCAAAATGCGGGAAAGCGATGCCAGGCACGTATCATTTTAGAATGGAAAGGGGCTTGTGCACAGAGGGTGGAAGGGGGAGAGAAAGAGTACCGACGCGCAGACGGCAGCCCTTTACGTGCAAAAGCTCGACTTCTTTTTTACACACCCTCTCCGTCCGCCGCCCTCTTCATTACCCCTTGATTTTTTTGTCCCGCACCCCAGTCCGTCGACTTCCATCTACCAATCTTTTTTTTCCCCCTCCCTCTTTTCTTCACCCTTTTCTCGCCGTTTGCACGTTTTCGCAGTACGAAGTACGAGGAGGGGGGGCGGGTCGAGGGAACGGGCTCGAAACAACGGAACGTACGAAAGGGGCGATTTTAATACCTTACTCGGCGAGACTGCCCAAGGTGGGTCTTTTATTAATTTGTTTCGTGTTTACGTTAATTCGCGCGCAGCCCGCTAATTTGCACAGAGTCCATTTTCGTCGGATCTCGCATTCCTCCGCACTCCGCGGCGCCATCAGCCACGACTGTTTAAAGGTACGCTAATAAATTCTACCGCTAAAATACTGCAGCTTCGCGATAGATAACAGAACTCTGCTAAAGTTCGCCGAGAGATTCTCGAAGCTGGTTGTCGATAAAGAGAGAGGATTCTTTTTGCAGACACAATTTAACTTCTTAATGATATTATCATAATTTAAAGAATTCGATGCGCCCCGATACTTTTTCCCGGGCGCCACTCTTCTCCAGAATTAAATAATAAATTTACCATTAATCTTTCACACTCCACTTGCTCGATCGTACATAACTGCATCGATCGCTGGTTTGAAAATAGTCGCGCAATTATCGGCGTGTAAATGTCGATTTTATTGCGAATAAAATATCAAACATTCATCTAATCTCGTCGCTGTAGCGTTTTCGGAATGGCAGACTCGATCAGCCGAGACGATAAGTCGTTTGCACTTGGTAATTGCATTCGCGCGTGATGAGCATCGAGATACAAGCGTGCACAGAAAAAAATGACTATTAAATCAACTATTCATTGTTTCATATATAAGCAAGAATATAAAATCTCCTTGGAAGAATTTGATAATCTTGATCAGATATAATTTGCTTACATGAAGAAACAAAATTTCTAAGTTAGCAAATTATGTCTCTTTGAGATTACAAATACTTCCAAGGAGATTTTATATTCTTGCTTATATATGAAACAATGAATTGTTGACTTGATACTAATTTTTTTTCTGTGTGCGAGCTTGCTATCTAAAGATGCAGGAAATATTGTATATCTCGTATTTTCATTACTCTGACGTAGTTGACAATCTCTCTCTCTCTCTCTCTCCCTCTCCCTCTCCCTCCCTCCCTCCTCGTGCGAATCCCGTATCTTTATCATTTTCTTTTTCTGTTTCTAGTTTCTATTCATTTCGTACGTCATCTGTCACTAGCACTGTTATCATTGCTCTAGTCGTTAGTATTATATTTAACTGCTGCGCTCGCATTAATTTACTTCTCCGTAACAATCTTTAATTTTGCTACATTTTGTTTTGTTTTATTTTGTTTTTATATTATTGTTATTTTTGTCTTTATATTATTCTTATATTTTATTGTTCTGTTTTTATGTCACGTATTGTCAGTTCTTTACGTATATATTCTTAGAGGGCTGGTCCCTAGAATATTAATAAAGCACAATCAATCTCTCTCCCTCTCTCTCTCACTCTCTCTCCCTCTCTCTCCGTTTCTTCCCCTCTCCTCGTGAGGCGCGGAGACGTCACGCTTCGTATGCGATTCCGCGGAAAGTCGTAATAAAGACGAGCGAGGCGTATTACCAGCGCGTAAAGAAGCGAGCGCGTAATATCCAATCTGTGCGCGCGGCGTTCGTACTAATGCGTTAACGACGCAACGGGGCGGGATTGAGATTTCGGTCCGCGGCAGCTGTCAGATGAACTGGCGGTGTGCGCGCACACCGGTGGGTCAGCGAACGGGTTGGCAAGTGCCGTCGCCGTCGAGCGTGGATATATAGTATATCTCTCTCCCCGGCGCGGCGAGCGCCGGAGTGGCGGAGAAGAAAGGAGCGTACGTGCCGCGGCTCACGTACTCTCAAACGAGAGACGTCCACCTGTCTCGTCGTCGAAATTATTGCGGCTTTTTCGTCGCTCAAGGCGAATTTACACGCCTCGCGTCCGCACCGCCGTTACGGACGAATTACTCGCCGGGAAAGTGAATCGCCTCCGCAACGTTCTCGAAGACGTTTCAGGTGACAAATGATGCAAAGATAAAGCAAAGTAATTGTTATTATCCTTTTAACGGTGTTTCTCAAATTGATTGTTAATCGTCATATTTGATACACCTGATTTATTTATCTATCAACCGATATAATTTTATCTTTTTCTCAAATTTATTTTTCCAAATTTAACCAACTTTAACTTTGTCTCAAGGTTTTTCTCTAACTTGCAATTCTTTAATTATCACTAATGTGTCACCCGGCAAACAAAGATAAAGATAGAATAATTGTTATTTTAATATTGTTTCTCAAATTGATTGTTAATCGTCATATTTGATACACCTGATTTATTTATCTATCTATCGATATAATTTTATCTTTTTCTCAAATTTATTTTTGATTTCCAAATTTAACCAACTTTAACTTTGTCTCAAGGTTTTCCTCTTGTAATTCTTTAATTATCACTAATGTGTCACCCGACAAGCAAAGATAAAGATAGCATTGTTATTACTCTTTTAATATTGTTTCTCAAATTGATTGTTAATTATCATATTTGATATACTTGACTTATTTAGCTGTTAATCGATATGATTTTATCTGTTTCTCTACTTCCTAAATTGGAATTAGTGCATTATTTATTGAAAGACAGTGAATAGTCTATTTTCAGTGACATACTTGTAACTATTTCATTCAGTGATATATGCACTGTTTTTTTAGTGACACTACACTGATCGGTCAGTGAGAATATCCCCTTTTTAATCAGAATCACTGAAAAATAGTGAATAGTCACTGATGACCACAGTTGTAAGTATAGCACTGCAAATCAGTAAGATTCCACTGATTCAGATTTAGAGAGTAACTTACTTTTAATTTCAAAATTTAATCCAACTTTGTCTTAACGTTTTCCTTTAACTTGTAATCCTTTAATTTGTCACTAACGCGTCACCCGACAAATTCTCGTTTTCCCGTCGAGACGTTTGGTCGTTTTGTATTTAATATTTTTCACCAAAGCAGGCTACAATTATTGTGCGCTACACGAGCTTCTCCGTTAAAAACCGCAGAAAATGACATTCCACCCTCCGCGAGCGGTTCGCTGACCCTCGCTTTGGCCTTCCGCCCTTTTCCTCTGTCCCTTTTTCGCCATACTGGTCATTATACTTATGTGGATGTGTGCGTGCCGTAAAGGGGGAAAGTGGAAATAGGAGAAGCGAGAAAGGTCGTTTAAATCCTTCTTCATTCTCCCGCGAGTCGCAACCCCAACTGCGTTTTTGCCTCCCCTCTCCCTCGCGATACCAAACTCTCGCCGCATGATATCAAAGGCAAACACGAACGTTCAGAAGAAAGGGACGAGTCTTCAAAATATTTTACAGTGTCTTTTTTTTAATTAATCTTTAATATTTTTTGCTTTCTCTTTTTAAGCTTTTTAAATTCAAACCGTATCAAAAAGAGCTTCTAAGAATATTGACATTATTGAGCACTAAGAACTGCTTTCGATCGGTATTGCCATTTTCGTTATTTAAATGTGTTGATTCACTTCCCGGATATTAAGATTTGTTTGTATTGCATCTAAAATAAACTGAAAGTAATTAACGAATTATAAAGTAAATGGAATAATGAATACAAAATAAAACAGGGGAGGTAAAGTCGGCTGAGAGTTAAGTTAAAAAAAAAAAAAGAAGAAGAAGCCCTTAAGCTACGAAGCATCCTGGGGTATTCGCGTGTAAAAGCTTACCGCACTAAGCTTCACAAGTATTTTTTGTTTGATGAGAATTCTATGTAATACCTTCCATGATTATGTGGCGCTAGCGAGTAACTGAGGCTTTGTCGAATTTCTTCAGGAATAAGGAGCTTAACGCGAACGTATCCACGAGCGTTTTTTTTTTTTTTTTCGAGCTTCTTCCCTCAGCGAGAAGCTGCGCTCGCAGGTCATTCATGCCGCAACAAAGCGTATTGTGTTGCAATGGATCTCTAACGGTGCTCGCAGACGTAGTCGGCTGCTTTGTGTTTAAAATCGTATTCAAACGATACTCATGCATTTCGATTGTACGATCGATAGACCGTAAACATAGTAGATTGTAAGATCTCTGTAATTAATGGTTCAACTAACGTTCTCATGTTTTAATCATTCACTAAGAAAACAGAGTTAGTGTCTTAACCGCAGAAGCTGCTCAGTTGAGGCATTTTAACAGCAATTAAATTTTTGTTATATAAAACAAGATGTTAAAAAATCCTCAACTAAACAACTTTTGTCGAAGGCACTAAATTTTGTTCCTAGTGCTTAATAATGATTTGGATATTTCTTTTTCTTTTTTTCCTAAATTGAGAGGTGAGTGAAACGCAAATATGCAAAAGGATAGAAAGAGAGAGAGAGAGAGAGGGGGAGAGAGTAAGCTTTCATAACATGCGATGAAACGGCGGCCGCGAAGCGCAATTTTCGCACGCTGCGAACATATCGCACGCAAACGAATGTGCGTTCGACGGGGCGCGATGTGTCAGTTAAGTGGATCAAAGCTCGATCGGACGTCCGCTCTCGATCGGAGCCGCGACGCTCGCGCGAGAATCGCTTTCATATATTCGCGTCGAGTCGCGAGTTTGCACAGACTCATAAATACCGCACGACCGCGCGTGTGACGGCCGTGTTTTCGCGTGCAGGCACCGTGACGTCGATATTTGCCTGGCACTCGCGATACAGAGAATGCTGGCTGGCAGAGCCGGCGGGAGAGGTGATCGCTCACCAGCGTGCGTGTTTTGTACGTGAGGAGAGAACCGAAGTTACCTCGCGCGCAATTGCGAGGTAACCATCTCCTTGGCGGTTTCTGATTTTATATCCCTTTGTTTAAGATATTCACGGATGGATTTACGTGCAAAGTGTTTGGAAAAAAAAACAAAAAAACTATAGGAACGAGTGCGATGTTAAAAGTGGCCTGAGAAATTTCTTACAGACTAAGGGTCACTTCGACCAACTCCGATTAACTTAATCCACGTGAAAATTAAAAACAATTTATTATTAGAACAGGACGGAAAGTCCTGTTCTAATAATAAATTGTTTTTAATTTTCACGTGGATTACGTTACTGTTAACTGTTTTCTTTTGATTAACTGTTTTCTTTTGTCTTCATCTACCTATACACTGAAAGAAATCGTTTGGTAGTATAGTGATCAAATGAATTTTATAGTTACTGGTACCAAAAACTTTGTTACATTTAACAAAAAAAGCAAAAACTTTTTGTAATTTGTATGAAAATAATTATTTGATTAAGACTACAAATTGTTTGGTCAAAACAACTATATATTTAGTAACTATCACTATCAAATTCATTTGATCACTAATCAACCAAACTTTGGTTGATTTTACAAAACATTTCTTTCAGTGTAGCATCTGATGTATTATAATTTTATAATTTTTAATAGATGGATTTATTAATTTATTATTTGATGAATACGAACTGCTGGCAACGCTGCTGACGAAGCTTAGCATCGATTAAAGATAATCAATGTTGGCCCAAGCTCTAATACTCGTTTTCGAATTGCTGAAGGACGTTGCCTCTACGAAAATCCGCTAGGAAAGCTCGTGTCGTAATTCCCAATTTCTATTTTCCATTAATTCCCATCGGTTATATAATCTGTTAATCTATTCTCTAAAGAAGATTCCCCGGGAATTCTATCCCTGGCAAGAGTCGTTTACTCCACGTGGTCGAGCTTAGTGGTCTCGTCGTCGGCAAGCGGAGCGGGGCTTATCGATTTCCCCGCTCGCACGACTCCCGCGAGCATTTTCATTCGCGCGCCGGCCGGTATCATCTTTCGCAATATGGCGTTTGCGTGTTATATACGGCGCGCTATAATTACGGACACTTTACGACGCTCCCGCCGATATCGAGACGCTCACCGCCCAGCGTACTGTCTCTTTACGAGTCGTACATGTTCAGTATACGCATGGCGTACGCTACTGGATTGCACACGTGGAGCACCACTCTGCGACGCGAGAGGTTGGCGGAGGTGGTGGTGGATGGTTGACTGGTTGGTTGGCTGGAGACGGAGACGAAGTTGAGCGAGGTCAGGGCAGATGAAAAGTCCCTGACCTGGTCACGTACGCCGCGTCTTTTTCTCTCTCTTCTCTCTCTCTATCTGTCTCTCTTTCTTTCGCTGCCTCTCTTCTTTCCTCTTTTACGTTTACGCCCGCCACCGCAAACTTCGTGGGAGGAGCGGCACCTCGGGGCTTAATTAGTGAGACACGTCAATGTCCTGCCGTGCCTTTGGGACAAAGACCGTAGGATGATTCAGGAAAGGTCAATGCTTCGAGAGCTGTCTATCTTTGCAGCAACTTTTATTACTTAAATTATACGAGGAGGATATTTCGTGTACCGGACATCGCGCTTTCGCTGATAGGAATCTCATGCATTTTTTTGAACAGCTACTAGATAGTTTCATTACTTTTGTGTAGCAACTGAGAAGTAAAATTACTCGCGATTAAAATCAAAACGTAACGCTTCGCCTACAATTGCCACGCATAAAAGATGCACAAAAGCTGAACTCATTTACTGAACTGAAACAGGACAATAAGTGGACTGTTTAAATGATTAATAAATAAAGTTGAAAGTCTGTCTATTAACATTAGACAACAATTGGGCAAGTGTCTACACATGTTTTCACTACACAGAAAGAACGATTTTGTTGAAGTATCTAAATACTTAGCTGATCAGATACAGATCTGAAAATAATTTTATTGGACCATCAAAGTAATTATGACGAATGTTCAAATAATGATGAACAATGCTGCAAAACTTTTTGACATTCCAGTAATTCAGTTTAATAGTCCAATATTTTAATGGCCTAACGAAATTATTTTTAGATCTGTCTCCAACTAAATTTTTAGATACTTTAACAAAACCGTTCTTTCCATGCAGGAAAACTGTTTCAATCACTGAATAAACCTCTATTAAGTTCTTGACAATTTGCTATGACTAATGAGAATGCAGTAATGCACTGATAAAAAAGATTACGATTCAAATAAAATTATTAGTATTATTCAAATAACTTATTTACGTCAAACGCAAGTAAACATTACTGATATAAAGTTGATATAAAATAGCTATTTGAATAATATTAATAACATATTTATTTAAATCAAGTAATTTGTTCTCTCAGTGCACTAATCAGTAACTAGTGTCTAGGAAACCTGCATACATTTCTGCCAGGGTTTTTTGTTTATTTTAATTACCCTGTTTGTTTTCCGATGGTCATACACTGAAAAAAAGTCTAGTTATAACTACCAAATGTATAGTAAAATAGTCAATTAAATATTTGGTCAATGTAATCAAAAATTATTTTATTTTACTAAATATTTAGTAAGTATTATCAAATCTGGTATAAGTTACTAAATATTTAGAAAAGTAAAATTATTTTTTATTACATTGACCAAATATTTAATTGATACTATTTCACTATATATTTGATAATTATAACCAGTCTTTTTTTTTAGTGTATTTATTTATATTTCTTTAATGACCTGTTCATCGCGCCGCTATAAAATCTGCTAACAGTCGTTCTCTTGAGGACTCATTGTCCCTGTCACCGTCGATGTTATTCTCGCATAAGTATGCGCAAGAATTACGTGCGTCTGGTTGCTCCTTTCCGAAATTCCCGCTCGAGCGCATCGCGTCGAGGGCCGCCTTCATTACAAGGACGATCGGCGCGAAAAAGTCTTCCGGCGCTAACAAGCGGACGTGATTTATAGCGGCGCTCATTAATCACCTTAAGTTTCTCCCTCTTGGCGCGCCACCCACCCCGCGCCGCGCGGCGACCTCCTTATTAAACCGCGATTCGATCTCATTGTCCTTAACGGACAAAGGCGAAACGCGCGGCTGCTCGCCGAGGCACGGCGAGAACAGCGGTTGTATTATTGCGCACGTACAACAAACGTGATTCATATTAGCGCGCGCTACACGCTAAATTACCAGTCGAACGCTGTGTGTCGTAAACTCGGCAGCCGCCTGCTCCTCGGCGCATTAATTTTTGCTAATTGCCCGTGCAATCAGTGCGCGACCAGAGAATGCATACACACATATATATATATATATATATATATATACATGTACACAAACGTATGTATATATCTCGATACATATGTTTGTGTGTATTTATGTACGAGGTGTTATAAACGACGAAACACGATGAATGTTCGCCGCTGACGGTATCGGCGAACAGCGGTTTCGATCGCCGCGTCTCGCTGCGTCCCGTCGCCGATCTTTGTTTGATAAATGACGGTAGCGAGGCTGCTTACGGAGCGCCGTGTGACATGATTGATTCGTTACGTTACATCGTCACCCTTGCATTACCCCTCACGACCGTCGTGTTCCATTTAGGCGTGCACCATCTGAGATGTAACTTGTCACCGCGATTTCCCCTCGACGAAATGAATTTCTCTCGGTGAAAGCTTAAGCAGCAATTAGCAGCTTTATGCGGGATTCGCTAAGTTAATTGAGAACTTCCCCCGCGGTCCTCTAATTAAAAATGCGCTAATTGGTAATGTAATTCGAGGAATCTTGTCGTTAAGATACGAGCGAGATACTTTGCGCACGGCTTTCTTTGTACTCGATTATTAACAGCGGATTTTGACATTAAACAAATTTAGATTATACGAAAGTGTTTTTTTTTTCTGGCTGTTAAATATTCACGTTAATCTTTGTTAAGTAAACGAGAATATGTATAGACTTCAGATTATTATTAAATCATTTAGTTTTAGAAGTTCAATTTCAAATGGTGATTGGGAATTCACTATTAATACGTAATTATATACTAATACGTATTAACTATTAATACCTATTAGTACGCAATTGTGTATTTTTCGTAGTGATTAAGGATGTATAGGATATTTCTCAAAACATTAAGAAAATTATTTAAAAAATTAAAGATTGTTTTATATTTTATTTGAAAGTAGTAGAAAAAATTTGGCGGCAATTTTTTTTCTGGATAAAAAATTATTTCAATAAAAAGTAGACGTGTATACTTTAATGAAAATTAATAATAAAATAAGCAATGATGAAAGAAATCTGAATTTTTTAATTTAAATACTTTAAATATTCAAGATAATTTATGTAAAGTTTTATTGCGATACAGTGATTGGTTCTGTAAAATAAACAAAATTTATTTATTTACAAAATAACTAAGGAGGCACTTACAATAAAACTTTGTACAAATCATCTTGAATACTTAAACTACTTACATAAGTGAGATTTTTCTTAATGTTGTAAAAAATAATTTAATTTTTAATGACAAATAGAGTAAATAAACTATAAAAATATGTTATTAAATAAAAATATAATCTTATTCACACAACTTTCATATGTGTATAGTTTATTTGAAGTGCTAATTTAAACACATTTTGAAATAAATTCTATTTACTTTGCAGGGACTGTATGTCCGATACATCCTTAAAACGCATCTAAAACTTTGAGCTAAAGTCGAATGCCCGTTTGCAACACGAGATGTAATACCTTGTCACGGCACTAATGTTTTTTTTTTTATCTTGTTCTAGGCAATGCCTGATCCACAAATCCAGTCTAAGCTGGGTAACTACTCGCTTGTGAAGCACCTACTCGACAAGCCTAAGCGCCTGATCGGCATCGATGGCATCCCGCCGAGTCCGGCACCCTCGCCGATGCCCTCTGCCCAAAGGTCGGGCACGGACAGTTCAGGCAGGTGTTCCCCGTCCTCGGGGCAGGAGTTCAAGAAACCCGGTGGTCCCCGGGGCACGAGCGTCGCATCTTCCTCGTCGAGTGCGAGCCATCAGCAACAACGGGGTAGCTTCGTCAAACCTGCCGACGGCAAGCTGCCCTACAACGGCCGGGTTGCCTACCCCGGGCAACAACCGATCAAGCACGGTGGCGGCAGTAACGATCATCGCAGTCACAGTTTACTTCCGGCCAAGGGCCCGCCGCCATGCTCCCAGCCCTTACCCCCTACCGTGGGAGGCAACGGCACGCTGGCAATTGGCAATTCTGGCGGAAGTGCCGGCAACCCCAGCAGCAGCCTCGCGAGTCGCACTCAATTCGCCGGCCGACTGAAGCTGATCGAGGTTAACGTGAGTAATCGACTTTTTGCGTCTTTATTCCTCTACGCGCGCGTGTCGATCGTCGGTCGGGCGACTCGAATCGTTTTGGGCACGGTTTGCATGCGCGATGGCCGTCCGTTCCCTCGAGAGTGGACGATAATGGCTTTTCGGAGGTAACGGAGGTTTGATCGTTTCGCTTCGAGTGGAGATTGTTTGCACGCGGGGTGTCCCGGAAGTCGCGTGTTTCCTGTGACATAGATACCATGGGGTCGAAAGAACGGCGATAGCGATCGAGAGGCATTAATATAACAGTTAACGTCAAGGAGACACGATAAGAAAGGTTCCGTATTGGCAGGAGTTATGTTTTGGGATTCCATCATGAATATGAAAAGATTAGGAATTACGAAAAGAGGGAACGTACAAAAAAAATTAAGATGTCAGATAAACATGTAAGAAAATTAAAAAGGTCGTTTTATACACTAAAAAAAAAAAGACTGGTTATAACTACCAAATGTATAGTGAAATAGTATCAATTAAATATTTGGTCAATGTAACCAAAAATAATTTTACTTTGCTAAATATTTAGTAACTTATACCAGATTTGACAATACTTACTAAACATTTAGTGAAATAAAATTATTTTTGGTTATACTGACAACATATTATATTTAATTGATACTATTTCACTATACATTTGGTAGTTATAATCAGACTTTTTTCAGTGTATAGTATACTTTTTTTTAAAATTCTGACATAAACGTTACGATTATGTTCTTTGGACTGTATAAAACGACAACATTTTTAAAGTTTCTCTCTTTATCGATTCTTCCTCGCTATTTTGGTTAACTCCATCGCGAACGAGTGAATTCTAAACCGACGCGTATGAAAAATGATCGCATGTACCGACCCGCGAACATGTGAATGAAGAATGCTTGTACATAATTTCTGGAATATCTCGCATGCACGTCGAGGAGCAAGAAGATTAATCTGAAGCTTAAAAGCGTTCCGGCGATATTGAGAAATAAATAATCGTCCAGCAATTTCTGTAATTGATGTGTTCGACGCTAAAGCAATGTGCATCGTGAATACCACCCTGAGTAGGCACTTTTACATTTTTCACGTAATTTTCACTTCTTTATTCTGCTATCGGAGTTTCTCGTGTCACGTACGTGATAAGGAATTTGCGAAGGTTTTCGCGGAGATTGGAGAGCTAATATATCGTCATAATATTATCCGCGTTTGTATAACACTAAAAAAAATGTTTTGCTGATTTCTAGGTGTCACAAAAATTTGTTTAATTTTATTGTATCATAGTTAGAATTTGTAGCAACATTTTAGCAATACTTTTTAGAAAATTTAAGTCTTATTACTAATTATACAGTCAAATTCTACAAGTATGATTGGCCTTAACATGAATAGGCGCGACAGAAAAATCTTTTTTTCTAAATTTCACAAACAGTTTAGATATAAATTCTGTTTCTGTTATTTAGATTGGTTAAGTACCAAACATATTTGCTAATTATTCATCTATCTTAGTTAATTTTTGCAGCCAAATGGCTGTGCTTGCAAGTCCATTTTTTTTTTGAGTGACTAAAGTATAAGGAAAGCGCGCGAGCCATTTTACATCGCAAGAACTCGCGAGCATTATCTTGTTCCATCTAACGTCTCGGGTTTTTGTTTGCTGCATTATCAAATTCACGTGGTGTTAGCGGTCTCTCGATAAATGCGCCAGTCGCGGTGACGTCGCTGCGATGCCAGACTCACAAAGTCTCGAACTACTTTAATAGCACGTCTCGCCAAGAGTTGCGATTATTTGTCACGTAAGGAGATTAAGAGCGAAGTTTCCCGCCGCGCGGCCGACGCTATTGTCGCACGTTACTAAACGAGACACTGTCGAAATTAACAAGTTGCTGGAAATCATTATGCTTGCCGATAATCTCCTTTCTATGCACTTGTAATTATTCTTTAGAGCCTTTTCTATAATAACGACTTTATAATATTGGCAATTGCGGATCTTGATTTTTCAGCATTATTCCTTGCAAAATCAGATAAGTTTAAAATTTTAATCAACTATTCACTCAATATGTCTCAAGAGTATTAGCAATTCATGAGAGAGAATCCCCGCGATTGGCACAATAAATAATAATTCGGAATATACAAAAACTACGGGCATTTGTTGAAAAATTAATGATACTTCGAATACTCCTTGTTCGGTTACTGCATCAATATCTTCAATTATCGATCACTCCTCGACGTCTCAAGCGCTATTCGTTTCCGCGTTTAAACGAGCAAATCACGATGTTCCCTCCCCCTCCGATCGCAAATCGCGGGAGAAAGATCAAGCAGCCGTGGCATTAATCACCAAGGAGCCATAATAAAGAGGTTATTATTATCCTCGTCCTCCTCTCTTCCCTTCTTCACGCCGACTTTGAATTTCCATTCCGGGATCATCCGGCGGGTATCAAACGAAACCAGTTGGCTCGACAGGCTCTCGTTGACAGAGAACGAATTGCTTTTCAATGGAAATCCAGCTGGGCGGGGGGAAG
>QKQZ01023040.1:0-20009 GCA_003595255.1 Solenopsis fugax | reverse complement strand
CAGTAAGCGTTCGAAGCTTCATAAAGGGTCTCTCTGACCCACTTACGTGTTTAAGGGTTAAGATGTTATTAACTTATAATTCTTAATGAATTCTAAATTTCTTGTGGGGAATTAGAGAGAAAGAATTCCATTAATTATGTCCAAGTTCTAAAAACAAGGTGTTAACTTCACAGAATCTCAATTACGAGGATATATAGCGAAAGCACGACTAATAAGTTATACTGCCGTTCGCATAATAGTCTCGCACTAGTGACTAATTTTTCTCCCTAACGAACACAAGTCGCCATAGAAATTCTCGTGCCAACGTCCAACGTCTGCCACTCTCGGTAACGCAGGTCCATTAATGTTACACGTGACAATTTCGAGTGCGCGTGCATCGGGACAGGTAAATTGATTTCGATCGTCGGCAGTCGATTTTCTGTCCAATTGTATTCTAATTTGATTTTAATAACCTCCTGCAAGAATCGTGCATGTATACATCTGATCTTGACGTGGCGGACATTTCGTCGAGTCATGCTTGCCAGGAACCGGATCAAGAATCCCGGAATCTCATTTTGATTGCGTGAAAATCGCGGTTAGTCAGAAATAACGAGCTAACGAGCTATTTATTACGGTTTAAAACAATTACGTTGCGTTTTGCGCTTATAATTAGCGCATCGATCCGCGATCTTGCTTTCAGAGTGCAATGGCAGAGCGTTTGTATCAATATTACTATATAATTATTTGATATTTTGTTTTAATTAATAGTTACTTTGATATTCTTTGCTGATTAATCATTCGGTATTTATAATTTAGGCAGATACCTAATAGGAAACGTAGAAATACAATACCCTAGTATCGAATGTAACAAATCAATTATCTAGTTATAATATTGCAACTCGCATGTCAACAAAATTAATTACAATAATTACAGAATTCGTTATATATATATATATATATATACATGTTGTCAGTTTAATAAAGAAGCATTTGATTGATGTAGGATGTGACTGTATTTAATTACGAATTTGAACGGAATCTTAGAATAAAATCTATAATCTAAGCCTATAGTTTTTTTTATTTTTTCTTGTTTTTGACAAAAATAGATCAGAGCTGTATACATTAATATGTGTAATTTAATTGTGCAAAAGAAATTTATAATTCTGTGACAACCATTATGAAGTATAAAGACTTTGCACACAATAGAGAAATATTAGATATTAGAAATAGGAATTAAAATTTTAGAATTAGTTTTCTCAATGAACATTACAGATAAATAATAAGTTATGTTGCATTTTGTACGATACATTTGTGTTTTACGTTTTATTCGTATCCATTGTGCATTACGTTTAATATTTATTAGAAAAATTAATTTTAAAATTTTAATTTCTTTTTCTAATATTCTTCTATTATGTGTAGGCCTAACTTGTTTGACAAAATGGTATTTTTGTCGGTAAAACAAACGACAGCAGCATCGCCTTAAGCTGCAATTTTAAATTATCGAGATCGAATGTCGCTTCAAAAAAGCACATATATCGAGAAGAATCGCAGATAACAGTTGTACAATATGCAGATATGATAATATCGCATCGATGATACGAACGCGCGCGACAGACTCGTCAGGTGAATCCCCGCACGATCGTAGTTTTTCTCGCGCGAACGAATCTTTTTTCTCTCTTTCCTTCATTTTCCCCCCTTTTTTCAGGTGTCGAAAGCGTGAAGAAAGAAGGGAAACAACTGGGCCCATTGTGTTAGACATCGTTCGCTCGCATCTTCTGTATTCTAAGAAGCGCCCGAGCAATGGAGTAGCATGGAGCACCACGGCGTGGACACGCGTCGCCTGAAGCTCGCGCCGCGTAGGAGCCGACCAATGAGCGAGAGAGAAAGAGTGAGTGAGCGAGCGAGTGCTACGGCGCTGGTAGGCGAGGTGGGGGGCAGCAGCGTAGTAGCGACGACTGGTTCGCCAGGGAGCGCAGTCGTTTCGCGGAGCGCAACCTCTCGCCATTGTGGATCATCGTCGCTCGCGCGAGATCCTTCCTCGCGATCGTCTCTTGCGTGTGATCGACGTCACGCTATCCTACAACTTCGACACGAAGTTACGGAAAATTCGCCGCGCGGTGAAACGGCGGGTGGGAGGGAGAAAGGAAGGAAGAGAAGGAGCGAAGGGAAACGAGGAATGCGAGCGTCGGTTACGCGTTCAATTTGATTCGAGTGCGCGGCCGACTTCAGCGCGAAGTCACTTGGAGTCCAGGCGGGCGGCGATAAACAAAGGAGTCCGTCGCGTCGTCGTGCCGGCCGGATCGCGTGGGATCGACAACAACAACAACAACAACGGACGCGAGTGAGAGATCGAAGGGGAACGAGGAATGCGAGCGTCGGTTACGCATTCGACTTGACTCGAGTGCGCGGCCAACTTCAGCGCGAAGTCAGTTGGAGACCAGGCGGACGGCGATAAACAAAGGAGTCCGCCGCCGTGCCGGCCGGATCTCGTGGGATCGACGACGAACGCGAGTGAGAGACCGAATCCTCGCGAAGTCGACAAGAACATATACTTTGTCCGCATACCTCCTTCGGTGTGGGATCGACGACGGTAAGTGAGAGATCGAATCCGTGCGAATTCCAAAGTCGACGAGAGCAGATACTCTGTCCGCGTGCCTCCTTCGACATTGTGTATACACATCGCGCGCGTACGTTCGTAGTGTTTATGTTCGCGACTAGAGAGTGACCGTGAATCGAAACGATCGATTGAGAGGATTAAATGAACAAGCGAGAAAGAGAGAAAGGTGACTTGTGACGCGCGCGCGGCGAATCGAGCGTGGAAATAGAGAAAAGTGATCGGAGCCGTGAGTGATCGCTCGGTTGGTGATTTGTGAAAGAGAGAGATAGAGAGAAAAGAAGAAAGAACGTGGATAAGGCAGAGCAAGGAGGGTAGAGGAGTCACGCGGCCGACGTTGCGTCTTGGTGCTCCAAAGGGGAACCGGAAGCCGCTATATTGGAGAGGAAGCGGGAAAGCGGCGTGCCGCTCTTCTGTGTGCCGCGACAGAGGCGTTCGTCCCAGCCTGAAAACGTGAGTCCTATTTATATATTTGTATTTGAGCTTTCGAGCAATAAACATTACACTGCACTGGCTACGTGGCTACGTTCAATTATAACGAGTTAACTGTTGCAAAAACCAAATAAAACGTAGTCTGCAGACAGAAAAAATAGTAGTAACAAATCAATAATTCATTGTTTCATACATACTCTGATGGAAAAAATTTTTTTTTAATTCCACAAAATTCTACGCCAAAATGCTAGAATTGGAACGCTTTTGTCAATTTTAATAGTTAAATAGATATATATATAAGAAAAAATAAATATTTCTACGAAAAATAAACTAATAATTTCTACAAATTTCTATTCTTGATAGAACTTTGTAGAAATTTTTTCGCCAGAGTAAGCTACTTAAAAATGTGTACAATGTTGTAATTCGTTGTAGTTTTACTGAGAAATTTTGTAGAAATCGCAAAAATATAAAAATTTACAATTAAACAAATTTTTTTGTAGTATTTCTTAAATTTATATAGAATTTTGTAAATTTTTTTCCGCCAGGGTAAGCAAGGATATAAATTTTTTTGCGAGAATTAAAAAAATTTTGTTTCTTTATGTAAGTGAATTATGTCTGTTTAATAAGATTATCAAATTCTTTCACGAAGATTTTATATTGCTTATGTATGGAACAATGAATTGTTGATTTGATATTTTTTTTTCTGTATGGAATGCCATTGTTCAGAAGTTAGAGAGAATATATTCTTATTGTAGTTTCAAAAGATATTCTAGAAAAAAAGAATATATTCTCTTATTCATTAAAAATATGTGTTAAGGGGTTACATACCTTCTCAATGCAGAAAAGTTACTAATTTTTTTTTTAATAATAAATAAATTTGATATCTAAAAAAGGGACATGTTTTATTAATTATTAATGTGTAAAAAAATTTTTTAAACTCTTTTGACTTATTTAAAAACTTTTACTGAAGCTGCTCTCAAGCACACCCTTCCAGTCTTAGCGCTCTAAAATTCTATAAAACAAATGAAAATAAAAAAAATAATTATGAGCTAGATTAGAGCTCTAGAATAATTGTTTCATTAAGGTCCGATGGGTTGGATTTCAAAATTTTGTAAAAAAATTATAGCATTAAAAAAATTATAAAGAATAATTTAAAATTAAAAAGAAATTTGACTTTTTTGAAAGTTGGGAAGGTAAATTTCTTGATACATGCAACATTTCTTGAATTCGCACTCGCTGGCGCGCGATCGACGCCGGAATATCGAATAGGACGGCCGATAAGAGATAGACACCGATAATCGTACTCGTTAGGACTGATAACGATAATCGTTAGCCGCACTAAATCACGCTGACGCATCGGCAAAGGCGGAAGTATTGTATCAACATTTTATATCTAATCGTTATTGTTACCTACGATTATACGTATGTACATGTGAGAATGGGCCTGGAACAAAGTGCCTCGGCCGTTTCTGGCGTCGATTACGCTTATTACGTGTACTTAATTATACCCTTGCGCGGCAGAGGCTAAATGATGGTTCCCTCATGAGGAATCAGACGGATTAGAGAATAACCGTGACGAGTATCGTGCGCGTATCGAAATTACAAAGTAAAAGCCGAGTTTCCCAAGCCCTGGAGTAATCGTCGTGCGAAACAATCGCCGGGAAGTATCTTCCTTTTTTTCGTCCCTCGATGGAAAGTCGTGCCAACGAAAAAAAAAAACTGAGGCATATGACACTCGACCATCGCGAATAGTGTAACCCGGACGATACAATGTCCAAAACAGGGTTGTGCCGTACATTTCAAACAGGGTTGGGTGAGGTAATAGTTTTTTTTACTAAATTAAATTAAAATTAAAGTAGCTTGAATGAAATTAATTATAAAATTGGAGATATTCGACCGTTAATGTAATATATACAAATTGAAATGAGAACGCCTTGTACGGTCAAGCTGGATCTTAGTGCTTTTTATAAATTTTACTTGTGTGATTTTTATATACCTTTTTTTCAAATTCAACCGACTACGCGCCGAATTAATTTTCTGGTCATAACGCAGCTGTAAGTTAAACATGAACAGGTAATATCGCATTTATTAAATTAGAAATAATTTAATAATTATCGATGCTAACTTGCATCTTGATGTTAAACCCCTTATCCCCCCTGAAAAAACTGTAATTAATTATGTTACAAGTTGCATGAACGAAAACCTAATTCAATTAAAAGTTACGTTAAGATTAAATGAACTTTAATTTAATTAAAAGTTAATTTTGAAAAGCATTATTCATATTAAATTAGAAATTCGTAATTTTTAAAAGCTAGATTACTCAAAACAATTGTATGGCTCATCAAATTTTTTATATTTTTTTGCAAATTAAATTTATATAAATTATATGAAATAACAAAGAAATATTGGTTTTTATGAAAGAACGTGTATTTTTCTTTTTATAATTTGTTTCTTAATTTGAGAAAAAATATAAATAAATTAAAATTTCTGTTTAAAAAATGACTAGTTAAAATTAAAAATTAAATCATTTAAAATTAACTCAATTAAATTAAAAGTGATTAACTTTCTAACTTTATTATTTAACTTTAAAATTTTTAATTAGTTACTATCCAATCTTGATTTCAAGATTACGTGGATATACATGGATTATTTACTTTATGTTTACACGAATCTTTCATATAAACAATATAAGCTCTTTAATGATACTTTTAAAACGCCGCACAGTGGGAAGAGGACAAAAAGGCATGATCAATCCTAATAATACAATGTATTACTATCTAAGCAATATTTAATAATAAGTTAAAATATCCAATATGTAAATCATAAAAAAAACATGTAAATTATGTAAAATATAAATCATACTGTAAATATAAATAAAAATTTAAATTAATAAATATCACTAACAATAGTTATCAGTAATAATATATCAATTATTGCCAGAAAACCGTAGATAAAATTTTTAAAATCTATTAGAGAAGGTACTAAAAGAAGATTATGTTAAGTTTCTTCCTCTATCTAAGGGATATTTTTAATTTTTTTAAGCCTTCAGATTTATGAAAAAGGCTTTAAAAAGAGAGCTTCAGAAAGTTTAAATTAAGAATATTCTTGAAATTCAAAGTAATCATTTTTTTAAATAATACTTTAATATCTCCCTTAATAGATTTTTCAAATTTTGTCTGCGACAATCGAGCAATATTTGATGCATCTTAATTTAATTTAAAAATTTAATAATTTAATTATTAGTGATATTTTTTTTTTAAGTTTTGGTATTTATAATATGATTCATATTTGCATATATTTTATGATTTAAATGTGTACTTCAATTTATTTTATTATTAAATATTAATTAGTAATTGCAATATATTAATTTTGACCGTGCTTGTTTTTATTTTTTTTTCCCCTCTGTGCGTTGTACGTCTGAATTTCGGACATGCATGCTGTCTGGCAAAACAACGTAATTCGAGGTAAATTCTAATAGTCTCTGCGAACGGAGAAAGAGCGTCGATTGAGCGAAGAAAGCATCGCGGAAAATGCGAAATATGCCGGTCGATATCGGTCGGAAGTAAAGTCGCAATTAAGCGCGCGGCGCGGTGTAATTGGGTCGCGCGGGTATAATTAAAACGAGCGAAACGAGCGTGGGTCCCTTCACTCCCTTCTCCATCCCCCCTCTCCTTCTCACCGCGCGCGACATGATTCGCGATAATGATTCGCGATTAATGCGGCGCGAGGCCGGTAATCGACAAGGTCGGCATATGATGACGATAGGTATAAGTCACATTCCTGGCGTGCGGGGCTCTCCTTCTTTCTCTGCCTCTCTCTTGTATAATTAATCTCCGCGATTGATAATCAGGAAGGTGGAGAGTTTCCTCACGTGCGATTACAGCGTGGAATTACGTGCTCGGCCATAGGATCATCGCGTGCCGCTTTTCACGCAACTCCGCTACGTAACGATCGTGCCGGCCGCGCTGGTGTGTGCGCTGAACGCGTTAATTTTCTAATCGCGGATACCGTTTCGGCGTCCTGAGCCGAAAGGAATTTCCCGCCGGCATGGTATGGTAAACAGTTCGGCATGGTATGGTAAACGTGAAAGATAAAATTCTGAATACGTCTGTGGCGTCAATCTGGCCGATTCGTACAATGAGGCGCGGCGTTTAAATTAAAGCGAAGGGAAGAGGAAAAGGGCGGAGAAGGAACTATGAATCTGGAAATTAGATTTTTTTAAAATATATTTTATTCAAAAGCTAATTAGAAAGAATTCACACGAGAAATAGGGAATATATTTATTATGCGGAACGTATAATTATACGACGATTAGGATGCAGAATTGCGTACCCTATGACCGCGATATAATCTCACGTATCTCATTTGTCTGAACGTTCCACAATGAGCCACAACTTTATCGTCACAATCTCTTATACTGAATATGTATTTTCGAGCCGGAACAACTAACATTCTTAACCCAAAAGCACTCGCGTGGAGGTCAAACTGACCCAGACGAAAATTGTAAATTTACTAATTAAATATATCACGTAACAAAATATTTAAAAAAATCCTGGATTTCCTTCATTTCTAACGTTTAAAAATTATTTTCTTTTTGAAATTGTCTCAGTTTATAATTACTTATAAAGAAAAATAAGAGCATCACAGAATTAGAAAACGTATGTAAAGAAATCGCACAAGAAATTATTTTCAGCTCTGTAAAATCTTACTATGACTGTATACTGACTGTTTTTCGATTTGAATTGAACAAGATAAGTTATATTTTTTTTAGTTAAATTAAGTTAAAATAAGTGGCTTATAAAACTAATTTAATTATGTTAAAAGTTAATGAACACAAAATTAACTAAGTTAAAAGTTAAGATTAAATTAACTTAATTTAAATTTTGAAAAGTTAATTTTGAATTATTCATATTAAATTAGATTACTCAAAACCATTATAATATGGATCATCAAACAAATTTAATATTTTATTTATAAATTAAGTTTATATGAAATGACAAAAGAATATTGTTTCTGATGTGAGAATTTTTTCCTTTTACATAGATAAATTTTCAACTTAGGAAAAAAATTAATAAATTAAAGTTTATGTATTCAACAATAACTAGTTAAAGTTTAAAATTAAATCATTTAAAATTAAATTAAATTAAAAGTTTTTAACTTTATTATTTAACTTTTAACTTTTTAACTACTTACTACCCATCCCTGGAATTGAAGAATAAAAGCTCTTGCGTAAAAAAAATTACGCAAGTGATTACAGATTAACTGGCAAAAGGATTTATATAAAATTCTGTTTAAGTATCTACTATGTGTACATTTCATTCTTTCTACGAGATGTAACGCTCCGATCGGTCTCGTTCCATTATACCGATATCATCTTTATGTCGCCCACGTCATCGTTAGCGGATCATCGTCGGGGAATTAAGCGTCTCGCGACGCGTTGATGCACGTGGGACGCTGTTGCGTGGTCGAAAACCCCTGCCATTGCCCAATCACGCAACGGCGAGATCACGGATGATCGTGAACGATCCCCCGCTCTCGCGTCTCTTCTCGTCAAGATCTCATTAAGGGCATTCACACCTGAACTTTCAACGTCGCGCCGTCATCGTTAGCGAATGACACTCTCTCCGTGATTCAAGAATTTTTTCGTCGTGTCGCGTCGAATGGACCGCGTCTCGGGCAATTCCCTTGCGCTCATATAAAAAATAACAACGAATTACGTTGGAATATTTCGAAAGTAAAAATAGAGCGAACACTGCAATGTAAGAATTAGAAAAATTATAGAAGAAAGGTTTATAAAAGTATAGAAAATAGTTTCAACGCCAAAAATTATTGCATGTATGGTATCAGTGATGGTTTTAGTTAGAAATATTATTGAGAAGAAAAAATCAAAAATAGTTGAATTGAGAGAAAGCCCTAATAATTTCACAAATATGCAGTAAATAAGATTTAAATATTATTATATATAGTTTATTATTTAACTTGTTACACTCAGAAAAAAATTTGTTAAAAAATTAAAATATTTAGTCCGATGTGTTCAACTAAACATTGGATTGATTCAATAATTAATTGCACAAATAAAAGGTTTATAGTTCATTCATGTTAGCTATTAAAATTTTAAATCAAAACTTAACTAAACTATTTCAATATTTAAAATGTATTGAACTGAATATTTTAGTTTTTCAATGAAATTTTTTCAGTATAAATTATATTACTCGAATATTGAGACACATTAATGTACTATGTAAAATTTTACAATTAGTAAAGTGGTTAATAAAAGAAAAGAAAATTTATTGAATAAACAATTCGTTTAAGTCTTACGACAAAGTGAATTTAAATATTTTTATAGATGACATACGAGAAATATATTGAGTATTTCTCAATTAAAGTATTTTAAGAAAAGTATTTTTCTTCGAATTAGGTCTCATTATATACAAAATAGCTCATTCTTTCAGCAACTATTGATTACATATACTTTTATTTACAAAGGAACTTTGCTGACACATAGATTAAGACAATTCTTTGGGACACTTTGACTTCTTCGCGTACGACTATTAATTATTTTCCAGATCGAAAAGGTGATGCATATGGATATATGGTAATTCAGCAATCAGCTACAATCCTGTCGTACGTTTATAAGAATGTCGCGAGTTAACGCCGGAATGGGTGACCTTATCGTTTTCTTTCCGATCTGATTAACCTCACTGATCTTATTCGCCGCTATTCCTACGCAACGTAGCGAATGACCTCAATTTCGCATTGTCGCGTTGCTCGTGGGAAAGAAATTTCTAGGTGATCTCGTTGCGGTGAGTTTCCAAGTTGGATCATTCGTAGGCGAATTGCGGTTGCTTTTTAACGAAATTTTTATTGTATATTCTCGGCGGAATCACATTTCTCAATTGGACGAAGTTAGCGGGGAGGTGTTAGCATACCTTTATCATAATGACGCTTTTGTAATTAATTAAATTTAATAGCTATTGTAAATCCCGCGCGCGTGGGGAAAATTAATCTGTCGAGAGGCATGGCTCGATTGACCGGCGATCGAGCAGCCGGTTCTCACGCCGGTTTTCCTGCCCGACCAAGGTCAGCCTCTCAATCCGTAATTGCTCATCGATACCTTGGACGATCGCGTGGGCAGTCCATATATGGACGGCGTGGGTCGCGACGATGTACGTACGCATCGTGGGGCCCGATCGCAGCCCTCCCTCGGACGACGAACGTACGTACGTTTCTCGTACGTGAATTTATTCGCGAGATCGCTCTTTAATGAGGTCGTCGTGACGCGATCTTGGCGTGTCAACGAACGTATCGCTTCCGCGATATTCCGATCTCCAGTTTTTCCATCGTGGATGCCAGTCGGGCGGGATCGAGGAAGAAATCGCGCCTTTGATGATCTCGCGTCTTTACAAGAAACTGTAAATTGTTACTTCAAGGCTACATACATCGACACTATGTGTCAAAGATGAAAGATACACAGTTGCTCGTGACTGAAAAAATAGCTCTTATGAAGGAAATAATTGCGCTTTTCGCGCGCGTCTGTCGGTTGGAGTGACGGTTTTTGCAATTATGCTCTACGAACATGTGCGGAACACATGGTACTTTTACGGTACTTTTAAGATAGTATCCATTTGCTCCCACGATACCCACGTGTCACGCGAAATGTGGAAAATGTCGGCTGTTTCCTTTCCAGACGCTACAAAATTCAATGGAAAGATCCCGTAAATTGTCACTTAATTTACGATACTTAAATCAGGAGTAGAGTTATCAAGATTATGGATGTGGATGAAAGCACTGATTTGTTTTACGGAAACTAAGAATTCTCAGTAAAAGAGATTGTGAATTTTAACCAGGTAGTAATTAAAAAGTTTAATAAAGTTAAAAGTTAATAACTTTTAATTTAATTTTAAATAATTTAATTTTTAACTTTAGTTATTTTTAACTTTAATTTATTAATTTTTTCCAAACAATTTTACTGTAGTATCTAAAAATTTAGTTATATCAGAAAATAATTTTTTGTTCGACTATCAAAATTATGTTGTAAGACATTCAATCATAACGATATTGCTGCAAAAAGTTTTGACACAACAACTAAACTTAAACGTCCGATATAAATGTTTTAATGATTCAACATAATTATTTTTAGACTTATATTTCAGCAAAATTGTTTTTTTTTACGTGATGCGTAATTGTTTTTTTTACGATACAAAAACGTAAACGATTAAAAAATATACTATTAAAAAATAGTAAAAGAAATGAAAAAGAAGGTAGGAAGAAATGGTGCATACATATTTAGCGATTTTCACTCGATACTTTTATTCTTTTTATATATTTGTATACATATGAAATCGAACTTATTAATACAATTGTGAAACAGACGCATAATTATTATCCGGACGGAAATGCCTTCAGTTCGCCAACTTTTAACGAGCAGTCGTTCTCAAATGACCTGGTATGTGCGCCGGGTCGCCGCTTCTGAAATCTCTCTAAAAAAAAAGAGAGAGAGAAACAAGCCCCTCCCGTTCGGAAGAAGCTCTCGGAATTCGTATATGTTGTACCCGACAGAGAACGGCTTTTGTGTCCCACGCACACAAGTTATTGTATTCTCGACGCGTATGGCCGATGGGAGTTCGTTATTACGCCTACTTCCGGTCGTTTCATGGATGACTCTCGTACAGCAGAAACGCGCATCCTGCGCAATCCGAGGACGTTAAAATGTAACAGGGCGCTATCGGTATTTATTCGTATAACACAGTTATGCATCGATATATAATTCATGACATTTATGTTAAGAGAAAAGTCTTTGAGAGAATTGATCAGCGAGAATCAGAATGATACAGCCAATCTATTATGAAGTATACAGGTTGTTTCTTGTAATTCGATCATTTTGAATATTATTTAAAAGTCACATTGAGGTTAATATATCCTATGTGGTTGAATTTATTTGTGAATTACATTTTTACGTTAATGAAAATATGTCATCCTATTTTTAACCTTTCGCAAGTCACGTGAGGTTTGCTAAACCCCAAGTGTAGTATTAAAAGCGCTAAATCTTATAGAAGCCACGTAATGCCAACTTTGTGTCCCTCTGAATAATAAAAAGAGAAAATAATATTACACTTGTACTGAATCTGGAGAGTTTTTACTTTTGGGTCTCGTGAACTCCCATGTGATTGAACTTTGACTTTCATCCACGTGTCTTAAAAAGGTTTAAGAAATATAGATGATCTCGAAATCTCATCAAATAATAAAAATGATAAAACTGCTGTCTATCACTGCGGTGACCATATGTCCTTTATTTTAGCTGTCTTTCAGATTTATTTATTTTCTCAAAACTGGAGAAAAATATGGTCACTTGACATAAATTTGCATCTTTGAAATGAACAACTTTCCTCTTTGATATTTGTTTTTTTTTCTGTTTAAAATGTGATGTTTTTATGTTTAAAGTTACCTCAATATATCTTGTATGATTGAATTTATTTTTTTATGAATCATTATATTAATCAAAATATGTTTTCCCATTTAAAAAAATGTTGATTTTCAAATAATCGAGTTACAGAAAACACTTTCATAGAAAAATCATAGATTTCTTATGAAGTTGTTATTCGAGATATAATTTTTCCTAAATTCTACCGTTTTCTCGTAAGTTCCACTTTCTTGAACCGTGTTGCAAAAAACGTATTAATCAGCAAATTTTGAATTTTTATAATTAGGAAGCTCAGACTATAAATACGCAGCACGTAATATAAAATCCATTAAAAGGCTTGACTCGTAACTGCATTTCCTGATCGGTATAGATGCACTTTTTATGCAGCGCACGATGCACCGTCACTCTTCTTCGGGATTTGAAGTCGGGGATTCGTTTTCTTCGATCGGTAATGGCGTGCAGGCACGATCGTGTTTCAAAGAGGCGCTTGTTCCTTCCTAGAATGCCGAAACGCGTGTCTCGTGCGGAATTTTTCGGTGCAGCTGCGTGCCTAATCGATTTCGACGCCCCGCCTCAAGGTTGCGATATAATCTATATATTTTCATGTTTATAGAAGCACAAACTGCCATTTATCATCTGGCATCTGCACTCGGTGCACAGTGATTTATGCATATTTTATTTTTGGATCAAGTATCAAATAATCTGTTTGACAGAATTAATTTAAATTTTAATTAAATTGTAATTTTTTAAACATTTAATGCTTAATTCAACATCTCGTTAATTCGTAGACTAAAAATTTCAAAGTACAGCTTACTTACAAATATATAAAGGATATATAGCTCTCCGTTATTTGTACTTTTAAAATTTTATTAAGATTGTAATGTAAAATAAAAATTAATTTGGTCCTCGATATTTTTATTATTATAAAAGGAAATTAATTAAATTTATTAAAAATTTTGTGAGTCAAGTTTTGATTAAAATAATATATATTCTAATAATAGATGATCTATTTATATAATAAAATCTCCTTGTGTAACAATCTATTAGACATAATAAATTATCATAAAGCTCGATTTATAGCTAACTCCGGAAAGACTCTTTTTGCTTTTGTGGTCGACGGCAGTCTGATCAATTCTCTCGGCATCTATCGTTCCGTGACCGTCACAAATCTCACAAACGTATCGGCATGGCATCGAATAGATAGAGAATGCACACACAGATCTCTTCTCTGTAGCAACTTGGGCGAGTCACGAGATCGCCTCGCAGCGACTCGCATGAGGCACGCACAACGCGCGCGGCCACGCGTAAATTCCGGCCGATTCTCCAATTAATGCGTATCTTACGGTGCATCCCGTGTCAAGACATCGGGAACATACATATATACCTGCAGCCGAGAGTCATCCAATGTTCTGCGACGACTTAAGCCGGTTTCACGCGCATCTTCAGAAATGGATCGTCTTTAAATAGGATGCCTCACACACACTCACACACGAGGTGTTAGGTTCTTTTACCTTTATAAAGATTTCTACATAGAAGAGAAAGAATTTCTTTCAATCACATTCTTTATATTTTAAAGTTCATACAAAATTCATGCAATATATAAAAAATGTATTTGATAATTAAATTGATTATTTAATTATATTATATTTAATAAATATATTTAATAACAAGTTTACGATTAACAAGACAATATTCGTGGTTAAAAACCAAAATAATTTTTTTCTCTATTATTTACTATTTAAAAATCTGCTTTATTTTTAATTTCTTTTATAATTTGAAGTTTTAAAATTAAATACAATAACTACCTCACCTAGACAAATCAAGAATCTGTTAAAGTCAATCTGAAATTAATCTTAAAAAATGAGATTTTTTTAAATCTATTCCATTTTTTAAATATGTCAAGACTTCGGTTTGAAAACTGTTATTTTTTTTTTTTCCAAGGAAAGATTATTTTTTTACCTTTTGATAAAAATTATCTTCACTTATATTACAAAATATTCTTTCTGTTTTCATACACTTGTATAATCGACTAAGGAATCTGTCATCGCGACGAAAGTGGGGCACACGTCCCGTGTAGGTACGATACGGGCTTTTAGCCGCGCCGCACATGGGGGAGTGCATTGACTTCTCCACTTCTCGACTTGATAAACGTTGGCGAGCGACGTGGAGTCGAGTAAAGTTGAGTCGAGTCGCGTCACGGTGTGCCGAGACCGTCGTTTCCTCTCCACGAGTTCGTAGGTGAGAGCCCCTCCTTCCCTTCCTCCGCGCATACGAGAAAAGGGCTATGGAAAGGTCGTTGTCTTAAGATGAATTTCAGTGTGCGAGCCCTCTCGAACCCCTTTCCTTCTGCTATGCGCGCGTTTGGCTGGCACATTTTAAAAAAATCCGCTTGTAGACTAAATGCAGGAGAGCTTTTGAAGAGGCATTCGAAGGGAATCGGAGGGACCGTGAGAGAGAAAGAGAGAGAGAGAGAGAGAGGGGGGCTCTATTTTTCTCTCTCTCTCCGTGGGCTTTTAAATGGCTCTCGAACGACTTCAATGAGATTGGGAAAGTCGTGAGAGAGGGTAAAGAATTTCGGAGGTCCATTGTGCCATCAGCGACCGATAGAGTCGACCTTTGTGCGCGTATGGGAATTTAGTTCGGGACATTTACGGCGAATTACGGTAATTTGTCATGACTCAATAGGGTACTTAATTCAACGAGATTTTTTGCCGCGCGACGTTTTACCCGAATCAAGCGCGGAATTCTATTAAAATCGAGAATTTTATTTTGTGCACGATTGAGGAATCTCTCGTTATTAAAGAGTGTGTATTGATGCCTTTAAATTTAGTATTCGAGAAAATCGTATTTAAAATACGTTATCTTTTGCAGCAAAGAGAAAGAGAGAGAATGAATGAATGAATGAGTCTTTATTAGCGTTCTATAGGGCAAGCCCTCTAAGAACAAATAGAGAAAAATTACAAGAGAAAGCAGTTGAGACAAAAGAAAGCAATGATAATAAATAGAAGTAACATAAAGCAAATTAACGAAAACGGAGAAAATAACACAAGTGAAAGGTAACATAAAAGTAATAATAAAAATAAAGATAAAAATAATAAAAAATAATAATTAAAGCGCAAAGAAACTTAAAGCAGAAAATAAAACAGAGAGAGAGAGAGAGACCCACGATATATTACTGCAATTATTACGAATTTTTAAATCGGAGCAGTTAACGGTTTAATTAGCTTTCCTTCGTGTCGTTCGCGCTGCGTTACGATTTCACAACGCTCTAATTGCCATGGTACACCTTGCTCGACGTATCGCTTTTACGATTACGCCGAGTTAACGCATTTAACTCGTTTGGCACAGTAACACCGTTCGCTTCGACGACGAATTACCGATACAACGATACAACGTTCATTTGATTGACCCGATACATTTTTTCCCCTTCCGAGAATCCCTAATGTATCTCGAGGGGGTAGGAGGGGAAAGGAAATTCCCTATTGTGTCTATCTTCACGACCACTACCAGCGGCAACGAGAGCGACCGGACCGTTTCCTGCGTGCGTCGATAAAACCTCCCCTCTCGTCGCTGTCTGAGTTATTAGGAGCCATCGTGGCGTTCCGGGCCGGCGGGACGGGATACAAGTTCTTTAAAGGCGACCAATCGCAATTAATTAGGGCCGGAAGCGCCGATTGGCCTCCTGGTAGTTCACGAGAGGCCGTTGTTCGCAACGGCTCTCTCATTCCGGCTCTCTCCGCTCCTCGTCGCGGCTTAATGAGCGCGCGATTGTCGCTCGCGCCGCACACTCGCGATAGCCCGGCTTGATATTAACGATTTTTATGTGGGGCGAGTAATAACATAAACGTCCAATTTAGAATGCGCTCTCTGCAACTTTATTTTATACGCAGAGAAAAAGATTTCATTAAAAGTAGCATTCTCATTTATTTGACTAAAAGTTGTTTCATTGAAACAACATGTGCTTATACAAAACATTATTTGTTTGAATAAAATTTATTTTTTTAATCTTATTATTTATTATTTCAATCAAACAATATCTATTATTTGACGAAAGTAACACTGTTATTAATCATACTTATTGATTCAAACATTGGTTTGTTGTTTGTTTAGACCATTCCAAATAAATTGGTTTGGATACTATAAAATTTATTAAGTCCAAAGAAGTCGTTTTCTCTGTGTGTCAAATCATATTCAACTGTCAATATACGTGAGATTTTTCACTTATGTCAGAATTGCGTTTCAGAATAAGAATTTACATTCATCTCGAAAATATATTGGAACTCGGAGGTGAGATAAATATTTGATCACCTAAACTACGAAAAGTATGTCGCTCGTATTTACAAAATAATATATTACCGAACCCAGATCAAAATAAACGAGCATTTTATAATAGGTGTCGATTTAATTAAAACTTTGTTATTGTTTGCAAATATCAAAACTGTCTTGTTAGCAAGCAGTAATAAAGTTTTATCCGATGGATCTGGATTCAGGAGTTTACAAATTTTAGTCATTGTCAATAACGTTCTTGATAGGGTAGGGGATTTAAATACTGTATATTTTTTTTATACTTTAAATCACGACGTGAGCTTCTCTCTACCGCGATCGTATCAATAACGGTGATGGCGGCTTCCTTCAAGAAATCTAATAAAAGATCGTGGAATCCCCCCAGGAATGCATGCGATGGAGATTTCTGAGGGAGCGTTCCACGAAGGGCGGATGTCTCCCTTTTCTTCGGGGACGCCCGCGTCGCTCGCCGGATGAGAGATCCCGCATTCTTTCACATAGCGACCTGCATTGTTTACGGCGCGAACGAACGAACGTGGCGTGGCGTGGACGACAAAAGATGCAATGCGCGCCCGGCCACCCCCTTCGTAGAAACGTAACAGCACGCGTGTATCGCGCCGGCCGCCGCCCAGCATGAACGAAAAACGCTGCGGGGTGCATATTTTAATTCTTGCGACGGAATGTCAGATAGGGGGAGAACGCGGAAAGGCATTGAACTTCGTGCCCGTGTCTGCGCAATAGGGGGAGGATAAAAGACTTGGAATGGATGAAAAGTCGGTAAACTTGGCCTCGATAATGTATAGATGTAGGAATGAACTCGATATAAAATTCTTTGTAGACTATTTATATATTTTTTATATCAATAGTATATTTATAGTTATTTATATATTTTGTATATAGAAATAAATTTTATATACATTAATAAAAAATTATTTGCTAACAGCTAAGTTATAAAATATTAACAAACGAAGCTGTTGCAGCCTGATCTAGGTGTAAATCTGAGGTTTTGTAGAAATAATTTTAGAATGAACAAAGATATCGAGATGTTCTTTTTTCCTACTTAAAGAGTTAAATTTTCTATAGAATTAATTACAGTCAACTTTATACTATTTATTTATTTTATATTCAATAGAAAATACTCTATTTTATATTTTTTGTATGTTTTGTCATTTTTTATATACCCTATTCTTTTTTTATTTTACATTGGGAAGCTTCCAAAATATAATATCGTTTTATTCAGTTAAATATGCCAATCAGATCACCCGCAATCTCTGCAAAATTACGATTTATATATGGGTCAGGTTGCTTCATATATTAATATTTTGTAACTTTATGAAAAAATAGTTTTTTTTTATAATTAATGCATAGTGTAAAAAGCCCACAAATGGATTTTGTATTCAAATTGTTTTTATGACTCTGTTAACGAGTCAAAGTTTATCGAGTTTTCACCATTTTATACCTTTTTATCTTCCATAATGCGAGCCGAATGTTGCAATGCGGCATCGAAACTCAAATAGTATCGTCGCAAGTATCGCGATTAAATTGTGGGAGCGTACTAAATTAAACTTGTCACGTGTTTTATTAAATAAGACCGCTTATATAAATCTTCCGCATAAATCTCGTTTCAATGCTCGCTATTTTACTTATCGAGCTTTATCAGGTTCGCAATTTTATTTTTCATCGGATACGGACTATTAACTGCATAATACTTTGCAAGCGTTTATCAGTAAGACACAGGAATCCAGACTAAGAATGGCGAGCGGGCATGAATAATTCGAATATCGAAAAGGTCCGTTATATGTACATATCCTGAGCATAACTAAGATGGGATAAAAATAAATTTACGACGTTATTGATTCGTATGTTAGATACCATTGATTGATATTGATTGATATTCGATGACTATTTGAAGACACCAGGTCAGAACAGAATCTTTTCGGAAACACATTACACATTACGCACATTTAAAGTATAATTTTTAACGAAATAAATAAGATACGATAATTTAATTTTACTTGCGTAGAATTATATAAAAATTATGTGGAAAAAGTTACGTAAAAATCGTGTAAACAGAATTTATTACAGCGAATTATTACGCCTCGTTCAACATCTTATAGGCGAATGTATATAAAAACAAATTCACGAAAAGAAAAAAGGAAATGGAAAATGTTCTCACGTCTTTTTTCCATCAGGTCGATTGGAATATTATATTCCTTCGCGCGACCGATCGAATGTATTTACGACGTATCAACTCCATAAGGAAGAAGCGACGAATATACTGTTACAAACGCAGCGTGCGGTTAACTGTAGAATGTTTTATGGTTTAAAACTCGATTCATATTATAGTTATGTTCCCATTTACGCTCCAGTTGAGAGTCAGTCAAACGACGGATCTAAAAACAAAGACGACAACCTCTTCTCCGTTTTCAATCGAAGATATAAGGCGTAACCACAATATGCATTAGGTAGCCTATATATATGCATCAGATAACAACAGGTAGCACGCAAGATTAATTCTAATAGCCCTGTAAAATCGTGTTTCCATCACGTCTGCCTGTAAAAACCAAATATAGTAAGTTGTCTCATCATAATATTGAGCTACTTTGAGAAATGCATCTCTCTCTCTCTCTCTCTCTCTCTCTCTCTCTCTCATCATCTTTACTTAAAATTTTCATATTTTTATCAAGTAAGCTAGAAAAAATCACGTGTACACAGAAATAAAAATTTGCTGAAAATTTACAGGTCTGAAAATAATTATGTTAAATCATTTAAAAAATTGTATCGGATACTTAACTTGGTTGCCAGAATGTCAAAACTGTTTGCAGCAACATTATCATGCTTTGGCGTCCTAGATAATTATTTTGATGGTCCAACATAAAATTGTTTTCTGATCTGTATCTATCAAATTTTTAAATGCTGCAGTAAAATTGTATGTACGTAAGCAAGTGTTCTATTAATTTTTTAAATATCTCGTTAAATCAGTTTTTAAAGGACACGTATGTTTTTGGTGCTTAAATCTGTCGCTTATGCGATACTTGAGCTAAACGAAAATTATCTATCGTTACGTCAAATCGGCCGCTTCTCGACGCGGTGACTCGTATTCGCGAGGCAGAATTGACGAATATACTGTTACGGTGCAACGTGCTGCTAACTGTAAAGCATCCACCACCGTAATGCGCGCGACTCAAATCAACAGAGGCAACGACAACGTCACCTGGCACACGAGACCCCTCGCTGCGCGCTCGTTCGCCACGATCCCTCGCGGATCCGCGTCGCGCC
>QKQZ01023027.1:0-14338 GCA_003595255.1 Solenopsis fugax | reverse complement strand
GATCGAGAGAGTCGACACTGGCTTCCGCAGCTGGAACAGCGGCGAGCAGGAGTACGATTAGGACGAGAGTACCTGCATTTGCATCTCGCGCGCACGTGTGCATGCTCGTGTCGTGCATTGCCGCGGCGTGCGTAGTGAAGCGTGTGAAAGCAGCTCGGCGGTGAAAATAGAGTCGCTCTTTCTCGCATAATTACACTCACTCCGACTCGGCATGGCTGTTCTTGCCACGCTCGGTCTCGAATTTGTTTCAGAAATTCAGTTAATTTGTCCTCCCGAGAGAGGAAGAATAGAGTGAAACTCGCGCTTGAAAGCGCGAGCGCCAGCACACGCGAGTTATGTGAGTTGTGCAAGTGAATCAAAGGCGGTGGACCGAGTGAATTAGAGTCAAAGAGATTATGCGGAAAGGTGACCACAACGAAATTCTTTGCTGCAATAAAGTTTCCCTTTTCTCCAAATGTCCCTTCACCTTCCAAGTTTCTCTTGCATGAGGGCTCACGCTTTCAATGTTCGGAAATTGAAAGGGCTGTGTTTCACCTTCAGTTAACTTGATCGACTGATTTTTCTATTGGAATTGACCGGTCGCATTTGCGTTAAAAATTGAAATAACCAATCGTGAAGTAACCGTGATTGGTTGACACTTGACCGGTCGAGTTAAATTAACTGCAGGTTGTGAAACTAGCCCTCAGTAGTACGATTTATTGGCGCATTATTGGATCAATATTGCACCAATGTATTTACATGGGGGATGCATTCAACTAATATTGCGTCAATGAATTTGCCAATATTGTTCTACTGGGGAGTGTGACGGAAATAGGTTTCTAAGTACATTTATTTTCCTCATATTTCCTCTCCCCATTTTTCAGAAAACGCAACTCAAAGTAAATAAGTGTTGCAAAAACATAGCTTGTGCAATATAAAGTGATAATTGGAAAGTTGTTAAAACTAAATACACAGTAAAAAATTGTGCGTACGTATGAGTCAATATGTTAAAATTTTCTTGTGTTACTATGTTTTGATTACTACTTCAATGTAAAATTAACATAGCACTGATATTATTTTTATAACATTTTCATATGTTACATTTATGTCAACTTTATAAATTAACACTTTGTATATGTCTCTTAGAAATGGAATATTATTTTGAGTGCTTTTAATACAATTATTTCAAATAATCAACATGTCTCAAAGTTAATTTAACATGATTACGAACGAAAATGTTCTATTAACATTTCCTATGAGTTAAATGTTACGAATGAAAATGTTTTATTAACATTTCTTACGAGTAAAAATAAATGTAAAGTATTGTGTCAATTACTTAACATTTTTAATTTGTCAATAAGTAACACTATGAATAAGAGTTATTTTAACTTAAAATTTAAAGTGGACTTTCTGGGACATGCAAAAATGTTAAAAATTTTTTACTGTGTAGCTGGTAATATAAAAATGGGAAGAAAAGAATAACTTAAATAATATAGATATCCATCATCTTTATAAATACATGATATAAAAAATGACGTGTCGAATTATTTTAATTTTAATTATGCAATTCTAATATATCGGACAAAACGTGGCGCGGGCGTGGGTGGCCGTATGAAATCTTCTCGAGCTCGAGGCCTCTCGAGAGATTCGAGACGGCTTCCGATCGATGAGAATTATTTCATTCTGCCACCCCAACGACGAGCACGAGTTAACGAGTGTCTCGGCGTGCAAAATCCCATACACATACACACACACACACACACATACACACGGGCCGATTTCTCGCGTGCGAGAAATGCGAGATGGGGTAGGGTGTTCATTAAAAAATTTAGCGCTTCGTCGGAGAGGGATTCCTGCGTAACAAAGCGCGCCCTTAATCGCGTTAACTTTTTCAGCCACGTCCGGCAGGCCGGGGGATTGAGTGTCGGAATAGTTGTTTTGCGAGTTTCGCGTTTCAGCCAGGCTTTCCGACGGTATAAATAAATGCGAGCTGCGAAGATTACAGTGTTCGGCAAAAAGAAAAAACTATGAGAATCGCCTTTCTTATCCCCTTAAAAGCGAAGAAAGTTCACCCCGCCGTTTCCCAACTCCTTGTTGCTACTACACTAACAAACTGATTGATTACCTCGGAGTAAATGCACTCTGATGTAAAAGACTAAACATGAGTGTTTTTATTGTACTCTCAGCCCCGAGTCCAGGGATGCTCTTTAAGCTACGACAGTAGTTTGACCTATCTTTATATCTAGTAAATTAAACGCAAAATTAAATTTATATTTATAGACTACTAATATGGAGTAAATAATAAAAAACGATTATTAGTTTCATAATAGAGACTCTTACTAAAAGAGTGAACTTTAACATGAAATAAGGTTATTATGGGATATTAAATTTAACGTTGAAAAAAAGATTTGCAAATTATTATAAGCTTGGAATATCATAAAATGCAAAAATCAAGCAGGATAATTATGCAATATAAGGTGATAATTGGAAAGTTGTTAAAACTAAACAGCTGGTAATATAAAAATGGGAAGAAAAGAATAAATATTATAATATAAATATTAAATATTATAATATAGATATCCATCATCTTTATAAATACATGATATAAAAAGTGATACGTATATAAATTTGTAAAAATTTATATTATAAGAAAAGATTCGATTAGCATGGTTTAGTGACATATACGTATAAGATAAGTAAAGATGCCAGTTAGGGGAAGAAACTGCTTTAAATATAGTTTCTTCATAAATAAGAAGTTAGCTATTCTGATTACGCATAAGTGTGCGCTAGACTGTTAAGAAGCTGTGGCTATTAAAGGAAATTCCGATACTAATAAGGGTCGGCAAAGATTTGTAAGAATACAAAAGATAACTTATGAAATATTCTTTATAATACTTGATAACGTATTAATTAAGTTTTGTAGTTTAATGTTTACTTTAAAGTCAGATAACTATTACATAGTTTTGAACCATATTTCGTGGTCATTACATGACTGATTGTATTTTGTGAAATCATTACATGTGTACAAATTATAGTGATATCTTCTCCTAACACTTTGGGATAAGATGCCAACATACATATAAGACATAACAATTTGACATTTTCATTAAAATAGTTTTATGAATAAAAATTTTAGTTGCTTTATATAATTTTAAACATTTCAAGTTTGTAAATATTATTTAAATCTAAATAATCAAAATTGGAAAATTAACCATTAATGTTAATATATTTTATTACTCATTTCCGTATTCTTATAATTTAGACTCGATTGTCTTCTGCAATAAGCAAAATATACAAGTTTCTATTACATCATACTATTTAAATAATTATGGTATTTTTCCTCACAAAAGATAGTTAATTTTTCTTACACAAAAATCTAGACTATCGAAACTTTAATTACTTTTTCGAATAAATAAATAAAGAAATAAAAATATTAATTCTTCGTACCTTAAATCTTTAATATGATAAAATTATTTTAGAAAAAAGATTTAAATATGGCTTAAAAATTTCCTTAATTCGTTTTATAAGATATCTCTTAAAGATTTATATACTCTTAGAGTGACGAAAATAAGATTTTTTTACAATTTTTCATAGAAGTATATGGCCTTTCAAAATGAAATTTTTTTAAATTAAAAAACGTATATTTTAAAATATTTTTGAATTTTAATATTGTAAAATTGCATTAACTTATTGGAAATTTTACTTGTTTATTATATTTAAATTTTTGTATCGTAGGGTTTTTTTATTTTATACATTTTTTCGCCTATAATTGCAAAATTAGTGATTCAAATTTGAGAGTAAAGTTGACACTTAAGTTTTGAATACCTGCCATTTTATTTATACTAAAAATTTTTTAAAATAGTTACGATGCTAAGAGGATATAGTTTAAGAAAATGTTTAATTTTCTTAAACTATATCTTCTAATACGTTGTGACTATTTCGTTTCATGCTGTTTTTGAAATCGACATGTAATGTGAAATGCTATAGTGCTGCCATTTGGAAGACTTTTACAATATAAAAATCCAAAAATATTAAATATATTTTATATTATTTTAAGCTATACATATATAACTTTTTAAATAAAATAAACACACACCCCATATTAAAAGATTTATACTTTCCTCAAAAAGTTTAGAAGAGCAATTTTTATTTTAGTTACACTGGTGCATTCCCTTAAGTATAACATTTTAAGAGTTAATTTTTTATGTCGTTTTATGTAAAAGAGTGCATATGGTCTTAAAAGCCTCGTTTCAGTGATACAGAGTGTTAAAAATTTTATAAAATTATCGTTTCCCTTAACTACTCTTAAATAAAAAATGGATCAAAAAGAATTATTTCATACACTTTCGCTGAGAAAAAAATCTACTGTAATAAAAATCTACAAAAGAATTTGGTTCCATACATTGGCACTCTATTTAAGTAATATATATAATACCTAATAAATCCTTCTACGCTGAATTTTTTACAAAACGGTGGCTATAATAAAAAATGACGGTAATACACTATCTATTTACTGGGCTGAGTTTGAACAAGAAACTTTCTCACTTTTTGTCTAGGGCTATTAAGAAAGAACGATAATTTTATAGAATTTTTAACGCTCAATATCTCCAAAACAAGGCATTTAAGATTACGTTATGTTCATATAAACTTTTCTTCATAAAATGACTTTAAAAATTAACTCTTATAATATTGTACAGTATTTAACAAACACCATGTATTTTCGAAATGATGATATAGACTACCTCAACTTACGCAATAATCGAGCCATATTTGGGAATTATTAAATACATTTTCTAATATTAATAATAACCGTGCCTTGTCGAAAGAGTTTCAGGTAAATATTTTTCGTGGAAATGGTTGAATATATTATTAAATTAGCCGATTACCAGCTCTTTTGTAATATTTATTTTTGCAAGTTAAATATATAAATGTATGTTCTTTTCACACTAACATAAATAATAGGTTTTTATTTAAAAAAATAGCGTTTAATTTATTCTATTCTATCCATTCATTTCAAAATAATAGTTATTTAATTTCAATCATTTCCAGATTGTTATACTATATCGCATTTACTAAAGTAATGATAACTCAAAAAACAAGGTTTTTCAAGAAATAAGTTTGAATGTTTCGAATCATTAAAACCACGAAAATATTCTTTTTAAATACGATTTTGACGTAATATTTGATTGTAGTGAAATAAAAGAATCACTAGCTCTTCATTCAGTGTACTGAAAAATCTCGTCTATGATAAGAATAAATCCTTAAAAACAACTTTTTGATTTACGACGCTCTTAATACAAAATTTTTTTTCTCATTTCTTTTTTTAATTTTAGTAGCTCAATCACGTAATTCTACCAATAATGAAATAACTCCAAAGATCCGTTCTTTTCTCACCAATTTTTGAGGTATGTCATTGTTCTATCAAATGAACAATATCAAAATATTCTTCAACAATTTCTGAAATTATCCAACAAATATCGCGAAATATTATTGAAAAGAATGAGCGAAATGCCAAACACACCGTTGGAGGATAATTCTGTACCTGTATTATTTCGTCCGATCTGCATCACTTCCGTTCTATCAAGGATCGAGGAAATATGAGCGTACCGCGTCACGTGAACTCGCCGTCAACGTCCGTCTCGTATGCACCATCTGATTCCGCCCCATGCGTATCGGGTGCACCGGGGCTGCGCTTACGGTCGCACGGGGCGCATGCACCTGTCTGCCAGTGTATGGGGGTCGCACGTATGTACATACGTACACGCGGGGCTCTATACGCGCGACCTATCGATCCCCCGCTATATTTTCCGCGCGCGGTGTGTCTTCCGCGAGAACGCGTGTTTCACCAGCGAGATGCACGGTCTGATGTGCGTGAATCTCTCGCTCAGCCGCGCGGTCTATTTACGTTCAATTTACATTTGCGCGCGTGGTGTACTTGTTTTTTTTTCCTCCTCTCCCGTGGGAACGGACAAAAGCGTGCAATTCGAAAGCGTTTAACGTCAGAGCGTCAGAATTCTCCGGTCGCGGTTGATGCCGGAGGAATTTCGCGCATTCGATTAAATTGCGGCCCGTAAGCTCGCGAATTCTGAGAGCGCGCGCATTCTTCGCGTTCGCACGTTCCGCTGCCCCGCGACAGCGGCCAATTTGCGGATAATCGACAGAGGGTGGCCGGATGGTGATAGTCGCCGGAATGCACCGGCAGGGAGATTTCGCGCGGCATGACCCCGTGACCTTTCTCACCGGTCGAGAAGGGGACGGGAGGGATGGAGGATAAGGGTGGAAGACTGTGTTATTGGGGGAGGACAGAAAGGGGGATGCAGGGACGGGGTGGTAGTCATGGAGACCGTCCCGAGAGGCTTCCTTAATTCAAAGCTTGATTGGCTCGGGCAATCTTAAACTTGTATATGCCCAATAAAGTTCTCTCTTTCTCGCCCTTACTTTCGCGATTGCTCACGACCGCGACAAAGAAGCACACAGGCGTTTCCACACCATCTCTCGCTCTCCTCGAAACAACGACGCGGGAGCACCATTCGGTATTTCCAAGTCGTTTCAGCCCCCTCAGATCGATCTTTAAAGTTGAAATGTTAAAACCGGAAAGTGCTTTCGTCGATGAAATGTCGCGTAACAGAGTGCATAATAATTTAGTTGTTGGTGTTCCTCTCAATTTTGATTTCAACTAGAAATTCAAATAGGATCAAATTATAAGATACTAGATCAACTGATAATTACTCAAGTCTACAAAAAAGACTTTTTTTTTACTTTGCAACGAAATCAAGTGTTTTGGAAGCTGAAAACAAATCTGATCTCCAAATTTACACATCATGTCAGGATTTCAAGAACAATAAGTTATAAAATTTCGAAAAAAACATACATTTTTGTAGCAAAACTTTATACGTTGCGTTGCTGTCCGTCGCTTAGTGGCAAAGGCGTTCTCTCTGACATTTTCGTAAGTAATGTAAGGTTTAAAAATAAGTGCGGACATTAGATTCTGAGTCACCGACTCTGCTTATTGTGTTATTAATTTTCAATTACATCTATGAAAAGTCATTTAATCAACGTCTATAGATATTTTGGACCCGAAGCTTTCCTTTTTCGTTGTATCTTTTCACAAATTTTAATAGATCTCAATTACTTTTTTTTTTAACAAACGCTGAACTGTATAGAAATATATAAGCGATAAAGGATAATAAAGTTAAAAGTTATGTCTAAAAATGTAAACAAGAAAAAAATGCAAATTAATGTTGAACAGAATGTTGTGTTCTAAAAATCATACTTTTACGAAAAAAACTCCGAAAACCAAAAACTGTTTTAGAGAGAGAAAATCATGAACTTAAAAAAAAGATGTCATATTTGGTTTCAAAAAGTATAGTTATTTTAATAAGAGAGGTAAAATTGGGATTACCTTTCCAGAGACAAGCTTAAAAAATAAAATCAGAGATATTACTGAAGAATATGAAAAAAGTAATGTTATAAACATAATATTATTGCAAAAAGTATAAATTAGAATTTTTATAAATTATGACTTTTTATATTAATTATAATAATTATATATATAATTATTATAATTAAGATAAAAAGAAATATAAAACAGGTGCCCCTGTTTCCATTTGTTGCTATAAAATAAAAGTATCTCACTACAATATTAATTTTAAGAAAGATCGATTAAATATTTCGCAGAAAAATTATTTTATCATTTTTTATTTACTATTTGATTATTCAAAGTAAATAGCCAACGATTGTTTCACTGTAAAAATGCGTTTTCTATAAACAAAACTATTTTTTCATAAAAATATTCAATTTTAAAAATTAGTGAAAAATTTCCGAAACTACATCAGCTTTGTTTATAGAAAACGCATTTTTACAGTGAAGCAATTAGCTACTTACTTTGAATAATAAAATAGTAGGTAAAAAATGACAAAATGATTTTTTTGCGAAATACTTAATTGATCTTTCTTAAAAACGTCCCGTTTGAATACAATGCAATTAAGCCTGTATGATAATTAATAAAGAGAGATTCAAAGTAATCTACAATTAAAAATCCCATTAGGCCAATCGTACCAACCGATTAAAACTTTTTCGAAACTTTTTTTTATTGGAAAAATGAGGACAATTACATATAAATATAAATAAATGAAGATTGAATGACCAAAGCAGAATACATGTGTGCAATGAGCACATCGGAAAAAACTAATATTAGTAAAATTTTTATACTACAAATATCTAATTCAAGTATGAAATAACAATCGAGCGGTATTACATAATGACATGGATGAGAAAATAGGAAGACCCATAAATGTAGTTGAAGGTTAATATTAGAATAAGGGTTAATATTATAAGGGTTAATATTATAAGGGTTAATATTATAATTAAAATATGAGTATTTTGCTTTTCATAAGTTTTGTTACTGATGTTTATATGAACTTCATAATTCGTTAATCTTGAAAACCTGACATGACATATAAATTTGGAGGTCAGATTCGTTTTTAGCGTCCAAAAATCTCTACAAAACATTTAATTTTATTGTAAGAGCAGGGAAAAATTTGTTTATATAGACTTGTTTTCGTGATATAAATAATTGGATCAACGAAAAGTATTTAACTGTTTAATTTATAACGACATTGTAATTTACTATGTGTAATTTCCATTGTCACTCTGTCCGACCCGATTTAATTTTCCTGTTTACTTCTATCTTTCTCGTACATCTCTGCCTCCATTCTCTCATTAGCTTATTATATTTTAGTTATTTATACACACTGTTACTTTGTCATCATTCTGAAAGGGATGTATCCTCGCGAGAGTCTCGGTTCCTTCCCACTGAATTGAATCGAATTAATTTCCTCTCTGTACCCTCCATCTATCCACTCTTCTTCTGCCCTTCTGCCCGTCGACGTCTAATAAAGTCAACTTTCCTCCCGCGAAGCCGCAATCTTTCCGGCGACTTGCAGCTTCCTCTCGCGCGAGAAAAGCGATAAAACTGTCCGCTACCGCGGAGAAATGGAGACGGAGATAAAGAAAATGGAAAGGAAGGGAAAGAAGGGCGACAGAAGGGAAAGAAAGACGGATAGGGTGGAATATGATCTTCGCGTCGCGTATTTGTTGAGCATTCGATACTCGCACTCGGGTTTCACACTCGACTCGGCCTGTTATTATGGTCTCGGGCTATCAAAAAAGCAGCACAAGTTGCACAAAATAGGGAAAGACCAGTCGAATGCGCAGGGTACCAATATTTACGGTTCAGTTGTTATACACCCTCACCAACTCCCCTCGGGTTAATGCTAAATCTAACGTCCTTCGATTCAAAGTGTTCATCCTGGGCTAGACACCGTAATCGTTTAATGCCCTTTATGTATTCCTATATATGAAATGTCACAAAAGCTCTATCTGATGTCTCAATGACATCGAAGATTCTTTGACGAATTTAGGATCGATTTTTCTTCGCGAAGCCATTCAACGTTTTGAAGCATCATATATAAATGTCTAAGCTAAATATACTTGTAAGGTATTTCATTTTAAATGGTACAGGCGTAAAAAGAGCATTTTTGGAAAAAAATATTTCAGATAAAAATTATCCAATCTAAAGGAATAAATGGTAAAATCAATTTAAAAAAAAAAAAAGATTTTTTAAAGTTACATGAGTCATTGCTATTTTAAAAAATTATATTATGACATTTTTACGTAATATGCTTCGTCCAGTTATTCTGTATATAAAAATTCTAATAGTATTATCAAAAAATTAATATTCTACAAGATATTTTATACTTTATTTTAGCATTTTTCAACATAAAGTAAAAAATATTTTGTAAACTGTTCATTTTTTGGCAATTACACCAATACTTTTAGGCACAGAATAATGGACTAAATCTGCAATGCTCGCGAAACGATGGCATTAATGAGAATCAAGTTACGAAGCAATCCATAAACTTCTAAGCATTCTTGAAGCGAATACCCGCGGAAACCTTAAAAGCACAATGGGATAAATCAATTGTTGTAAAGAAAACACAGTTGCTTTTTAAAAGAGATACGTAATTGCATAATGTTTTCAAATATTTATACACGTATATGTATAGAGAAATGGAAGCGAAGTTACAATTAGAGTTATTTTTTTATTAATCGCGACATAACTAATTAATTAAATTTTTTATATATAATCAGTAATTAGTTCAATAGTTACTTTATATACTTCAAACTTATATGTCAACATATGGTTGCGTTCAGCACAATGAAGTGATACAGCATCTTTCTCGAAAATAGCTGTTATATAAATATTAAATTAGAGATTATTCTTCATATAAAGCTTCGGACCATTAGTTTATGATGATTTTATCATGAAGTTAGTTTAAATTTAATGAACTCTTCAGCTGAGTGATATTAATATTTATAATTTTTATTCCAAATGTATTAAATTATTAATTTAATTAATATATTAAATATATATTTTTTTAAATCTTGTAATAACTCTCTGTGAATCATTATCAGAATTAGGAAGTATTTAACGTTACTTGTTACCATTATCGTTATTTTTTTTCGTAACGATTGTTACTTCTTTCTGTCTGTAACGTTAATATTAACGTTATTACATTTTTACAATAATGGTAATGAATTCAGCTGTTACTTTTTTCCTTACTTTTACTCCCTGTTATCTTTATGCCTATTCAATGAACTTGCACGCCTCTTTTGTGCAAATATAATCGGTTTGCTGGATCAGTGGTTACATGAAATATAAATAAAAATATAAATTTTATTTATTTTTCTGAAACGTTCTGATTGTGTGAAGAAAATAAAATTTTGTAAACTTGCGCAACAACATCCACGATATACTCTTATTAGCCCATTTAAGTCCTAGTGATTGACAATTTTGAGAGTACCACATTCGGTGTTAATTTGATTTAAATTTTATTTATTTTTATATTTTATTTTATAAATATTGAAAAATATTTTGTACTTTTAAATTGTATTCTGGTAGTCGTTCTTATTATTTTGTCAATACTAAAAGTCTAATAGTATACTTATGTATAATGTGAATAACAGATTTTCAGTACCGATAGTAATTAGAATGCATTTTTAACGATATTAATGTGTGATTAAAAACAATTTTTAATAAAAATTGTCGATAAAGTTTGTGCGATTGTATTATAAATTACAATCTAAATTTTTATAAAGATAAGTACACTAAAAAATAATGATGTTAATATAAGGAATTAGAAGAATTATTACATAAATTTAATATAAAGGAAAGTTTGCTATATAGTTTAAAGTTTAAAGTTTTAATATTGACATTTAAATAATATCTATAACTTTAAAATGTAATATTTCACTTTAGCATTATAAAAAGTAACGAAAAAGTAACGAATCGTTACTATCTAAATAACAATAACGCGTTACTTTCTTATAGCAAGGTTTTCAACCTTGTTTATTATGTACAAAATAAAATAGCATACAACCGAGTGTTTAATAAACAAAGTAATTTAGTAATAGTTTAAGAAAAAGATTGACCTATAGGAGTCGACACAAGATGTAAATGTGCAACATAATGTGTCGACTCCTATAGGTCAATCTTTTTCTTAAACTATTATCATTTATATAAGGAGTCTTAAAGAATTGTTTCTATTTTAATTTAGTAATGTTAAAGAGATGGAAGATTCTTGTATTTAAAATAGTAATGCATGAAACCTTACAAGAGTTGACATAAAAATAACGACCTACGGCTTTTTATGTAACTATAACTATTACTTTTCAGAGTAAGCTCAGTGTTACTTGTAACGGTAATTATTTTCTAATAAAAAAAAACTATAACTAATTACTTTCACAAAATCTTCAATTTTGTATAAATATATAGATGTACAAATTAACATTTAGGTTGTATAACTAAACTATATTTGCATATCGTTTAGTTATTACAATAATGATATAACTCAAAAATTATCTCTCTAATGAGAATTTAATATGTTGAGTAGCTAAGATAGTTTATATTCTTCTACAATCCATCCTGAATAATAATGATATCTACTAAACGAGCAAATAATACTTCATTCCTCTACAATCAGTTACAATAATATTTCACGAAAGTCGCATTAAAAAAAATGATGCTATAAAATTTTTATGATACAAAACATTTTAATTGATAAACTTTGTTGAGTTAAATTGCTATTGTAGTTCAATTGAATGATACATAGACTTATGAAGACTACAAATTTATTTCAAAACTCCTAGAAAACTTCAGATGACGGCCTGCTATAGCTGACAGACAGATTCGCGACAGAAATTCGAGCCTCTTTCTCCACTGAATAAAAAAACCACCACCGAGAGGATCGATAAAGTTTCCGGTTGGATTCCTGAGTGGACCCCGTTAACGTCGGCCAATACAGTGTCGTCAGTACCTTTAATTCCCGCGACCACGAATGCCATGCTGGTAATAATTCGCGGCGATAAACGGCCGTTATTAACCCGTTACTTCTGCTCGACGAAAGTAGTAGCCCATTCAATGAGTACGTCGCGTCGAAGCCCATTGCAAAACGGATAACAATAATCGCGAAGGGAGGTGAGGGTGGGAGGGGGAGTGCAGCTTGCCATCGTTTTCAGTCGGACGATTTCCACCTCGTTCCAGTTTTCGGTGCGATTGTAACGCGTACACACACACACACACACACACACACACACACACACACAAGCACAAGCACGCGTACACCCTTCCCACCCCTTTTAACCGCCCCCTCCTGTTCGCGTCCGCGAACATAATCTCTCTAATGGAACCGCGAGATAATGCTCCGGGGGGAGATTAGTGCTTCGCGGGGAGCCCCGCATATAACTGGTGACCAATAATTCAACAGATATCACGAGTATATAATATTATCTCCGCACACTCGACGGATAAGTTTCAAGCTCCCGTTGTGCGTGACGTTAAATCGATAAGATCGAATCACTCGTTGACGATACACTTCCTCAGACCTCGTTTTACTCCAAGCTTTTTTTTCCCCCGTTTATTTCGTGCTCTCGGTGACCACCACACGTCGCCTGTGTTATCTCACAAAATAACCGAACTTCGTTTAATTCCTTGTTACCGTTTTGCATCAATATTGACAAAATCAAACTCCGCCGCTGTGTTTCTGCTTTTTTTATTTCGCGAGAAATTGGCGTGCTACTACCGGCGAACGTACGGGAACGTTGCCAAATGAGTACCACGTTAATACACGCTCCAATCCCATAGCGCTATCCATTTTAATAAAATATGGTTGTCTCTGCAGCTTCTTTTCCTCTTTTTTTAGATTCTCCGTCGTTTGTAATCGTGCAATCTCAGAATTTATTGTAACGTAAAAATTCATGTATTCGAAGATATTACAAGATAATTCTTTTATCAAGTAAATAATTTTCTGTATAATGAATAAATTCTTAGATAAAATTTTCGACTATCGTACGAGATCTTCTACCTACACAGTAAAATAACATTTTGTGTTTATATTGAAACTGGTCTTCGTTGAAATCTTTGTGTTGAAATCTTTTTAACATACTCAAGTGTTAGTTTAACATAATGTGTTACTTAAATATTTTGTGTTGAATCAATATTTAACATTTCTTAAGTGTTAAAATAGCACAATTTCTTGGTAAACGGTAAAAAACGATTGGTAAACAGATATAATGTAATTTTGAAACGTAAATTCAAAGATAAATAAAATATACGTGTCAATATACTGTAAATGGTAATTTTACAGAAGAAATATGCTTCCACAATTTGTTTCAAAATATTACATTTTCTATGTTAATTTTTCACGTGACATTTGAATTACTTTCTACATATTCATTTTGCGTTAAATTAACACAAAAATGTGAGAATTTAACACAAATTTTTGTAAATAATAACTAAAAATAAAACTTCGTAATAATATATTTTGTGTTTTACATACTTCACTTTCATATTTTTATGTTTTGGCTATACAATACGAGCTGAAAGTTGTCGAAATTTAAAAACCGAAGATTTCTCTAAATTTATTCTTTTTATCCTACAAAAAGTTTTGTCGCAAGTGCGCGATTTTTGGCCCTGACTAGCTTCAAAGAAGAAAGCAATGAAATATTTGATTTATAATAGTTTTTGCAGCAAAAATTATAATACTATTTTGCTACAGTTTTAATTAAACTTTTAAACGAAAAAGTGAACCTAAATTAATTTTTGCACGAATATTTATTAGAGCATGTAATGTAGTTTTATTAGAATATGTAAAAAATTTTATTTAATTGGTAATGATACTTTCCCATCAAATTTGCAAATAAGTATAATGTAATATTAATATATAAATTATTATTATATTAGTACATATATATATATATATTAATAATATATTAATAATATATTAATAAATTAATAATA
>QKQZ01023018.1:0-12421 GCA_003595255.1 Solenopsis fugax | reverse complement strand
TATATATATATATAAAATTTATATTTCATGACATTCGAGGATTCTGTTTTTCATTTTATGTGTTATGTAATGCGGGAGAAAACATTTTAAGCGTTAAAAGTATATGGATATATCAAAATATAAGTTTTATTATGACGATATTTATGATTTTATAATTAGAATTCTTTGCCCCAGATTTTATTTCGAATTATAAATTGTTTAAAATGTCTGCGTGTTTTATTTGACAGCTTAATCTCGGCATAAGCAGTAGATACGTTTTGTTTTCGACAAACATTTTGAAACATTAAAATTAGAAACAGATGTATCCAAATATAAATTATGTGTGTTATAACATTATTATTTATCACAGTATATGTATGTAAGTAAAATTCTGTTTCAGATTTTATCCCAAAAATAAAGGCTGTGTTAGTAAATATACTGCCAGTACTGAAAATCTATTTACGTTACATAAACTATAGATTTTCAGTACTGGCAGTATATTTATGAACACAGCCATAATTCGTTTATAATGAGTTGCTTGGTTGGTTTATTTGACGGCCTAAGCTCGGTATATATAAGTAGCAGATACTTCTTTCCCCTGCTGCATTTCAATTTTCACAAACAGCTTTTCTCAGAGGGGTTGTTCTAGAATTGAGAACACGCGCGTTTTTTTTCCCCTTGTTTCAAAGGATCGGCACAATTTTCACATTTTCTTTGTACACCTTCTTAGCATAATCTTCGAACGCATAACCTTTATATTATGTTCATTAATCCCATTACAAACAAATCTAATAATTATGCGCGCAATGTCTGAACTAATTTACCTTGAAGTTAATAATTCAGAGTATTAGTTATTTCTATTAAAATATTTCTCTCATTGTTACACAGTTATATTGTTATAGATATATGTGTAAGGTATCCCACGTTCTCCTTTTTTTTCTTACCTATTTATTTATTCTTGAATTTCAAATCAAACCTAAATGGAAATGAGAAGGAGTTCACAAGCAGACATAAGACATCACGAACAATACAATTTAAATTTAAGCATTAATAAATATATTAATTTTTATATACGTAGTTATATACGTTATATAAGAAAATATTAATAATTTTTTATTAATTATCACAACACAGTATTATTATTATTTTAACAATAAAATATGGAAAGTGACAAACAAGGTCGAGTCGAGCGAAATAAAGATCTTACAATAATACGTTAAAATTTAAAATGTATTGTATCTATAATTAGATTTCATTACATAGACATGTTTCGGACTTACTTGTCCGTCCTCAGTATATTACAATTTTGATATCGCTTACTTAAGTCTGAAGCAATAATGATCCAAGCGCATAATCAAGAACAGTATCACTGATGGAAAATGCTCAACTACGCAATGTCTTAATCTTACTAGGAGCCATCCTCTACTATATCGTTTGAATCATATTATTCTAAATGAAAAATTAACAGAAAAATGCGGTGAGATTATAATGATGCTGGTCTGAGTCGAGGCACGCAAAATACATGTGTACGATATGAACACTGCGGCGGTCAAATCTCGACTTATTATTATTTTACTTAAGATGCACGATTCGTAATATAATGCGTCTAAAATATTTGCACAACTCTGTATATTTTTATATATACATATGTAACATTTTTTTTATCGAATTGAAGTTGCAATCCAACAATTCAGAAATGTCGATAGCAAAACGTATCTCGCAGCTCACATAACTTCGCATATCAAAATATCGTTTATTTGTAATAGTTATATGTCACGTGTGTTTATTTAGCAAATATGGATAGTAAACCAAATAAATCAATAACAGAACTAACAAATGCTGTGGACACTTTGGACGATCTGTTCGACTTTGAGGCGACTCGGGAACGACAAGATAGTGATTTGTCAACTAAAAATGTGGAATCGCATTTTAAGCCTTGGCGTATTTTCATCAATCACATTGACAGCTATCATGGAAAGATATTAACTGATGTATGTATCATTTATAATAAATTTTATATACATATACATTAATTTATTTTTATCATATAATATTTGATACAAAAAGGTTTGTCGCACATTTGTCAAATAAAACCACAAACAAAATTTCAACAAAATAAAAAAAAGTTATAAATTTTAGTGTACTCTTCTTTTCGTTAAAAAAATATTTTTTAATTTCTTTTTCACAAAGATTTTTATTTTTCACTTTTATGCATTAATTTGATGGAAAAGTGAGAAATTTTTTATATAATTAATCTATTAAAAACACAGATGTATTAGAAAATGTTTTAGATAGAAATTATAATTGTGTGTGTGTATGCGCACGCGCGCGTGTGCGTGCGTGCGTGCGTGCGTGCGTGCGTGCGTGCGTGCGTGCGTGCGTGCGTGTATGTGTGTGTGTGTGTGTGTGTGTGTTTTACATCGTTATTGTTTTAACCATAATTTTATTTTGTTATATATTTTTGTCATTGCTTCCGGCAATGTAAATTTGCATATATGTGAAAGGGAAATATATATTTTATGTAAGACGACGTTAAAACAATAATACACGTTATTAAAAGAAATACAATTATTACCAATAAATGATACCAAATAAATTATTAAGAAAAGCAAAAAGTATAATAAATTAAATACTACAACGATATTTTTACTAATTTTGAAAGGAGTTTAATTACACAATTAAATTATGCCTTGAATTGTACGTTTTCATTTCACTCTCTTTGAATCATGAGAATACTACGATAAAATTGCTTTCGAAAACATGACGATTAGTAGATACTTGACGCTGAAAGCTATGATTCAATCAAAGGTTTGTAAATATGGAAACTTTTGATTCGAATACCACGTGTATTATTTGAACTGCACTAGAGCGCAATAATCAATAGAAAAAAATGAAAGTCTTCTAACTTTTCTTTTTTAATCATGTCAATTAAAGCAATCGTAACTAACTGTACGAATTAATCGTTTTATATCACTTTTCACAAGGTATAAAAATGATATCAGAAGTAGGTGATCACTTATTACTTTTGCAGTTATTCTCGATGGTTTGTCTCATAACAGTTTAGTTGATTTATTATTTTTAACCGTTGTACTGTAGCTTGTGAAATAAATATTTGTGTTTGCAATTCAGTAATTAAAACTAACATTACAATATATATCGACAAATTGCTTTATTTCATAGTAGAGAATTCTAAATAAAAGATGTACATTGACGCACACAAAAAACTTTTCAAAGGCACGTTGTATAAAGCAGATTTTAAACCGACTCGATATAATTGAGTAATATCTTTTTATTCATATTTCTGATTAAATATGCGACGATATTTTCTATTATAGAATCTTTGAAAGATTGTGAATTTGATAGAATTTGATTTAATGTATAAGATATATCCTTTCTATTTATAAATGTTTTCTAACAAGATAATCTAGAAGAAAAAAGTAATGCATATATATTTATAGCAACGTAAATAAAAGTTTAAACGACTTTTACATGCAATTTTTAGATTACGTTATTATTAAATTGTAATATATAACAAATTGTAACAATATTTGTATAATTAATATGCGGTATTCAAATTTAATTAAAAACGTTCAGATGTTATTGGATACTATCTACATCGATCCGCTAAGTATACATTTAGACGTTCCGCCGCATGAGGAAGATAAATTCGAGGACGAAGGCGACCAGTATGTAGAAGGAAATGAAAGAGAGAAAAGAAAGTGGCTGGGCAAGAGTGCAAAAGTTCCAAGAAAATATGAAGTGATCGGTACAGTTCTGGATAGCAAGGTAATATTTTTAAGTTTCTCGGAAGTTCATTCCCTCGAGCTTGATAACAAGGATTTCTCGGTATTTCGAAATTAACAAGTACGCTTTTATCGGATGCTTTTCGCACGTGGATTTCTACATGGATTTTTATTTCAAGCGTTTTTATGACACCGGGATTTGAAAGTATTAATAATTAAATGGAATTAATTCATAATAACATTTCACAATTAGCATAATAAAATGGAAATAAACAAGAGTCAGCACGGAAATTCAAAAAGTCGGATATTTTAAATGCGTTCGGGGAAGCGCTATTTGCATCATTTTATCCTTGTTTTATATTTAATGAATAATAAGGATAAAATAAAAATAGCGCTAACAGTGTCTCCCCGAACTTACGCCTTCTGAGTTTTAATGTCTGCCAGATTGAATCCATTATTCTGAATTTGTTAATTTTGTCATCGGATTTATATTCAACGATCTTAAAAACCTTTAAGTTTAAATAAACATAATTGAAAGCTAGCGAATTATCAATAATCCAATTCATTAGCTTTTTCATAATTTATCCCATATTTAATTATGAATATCTTATTAATCATACCAAAAATTCCTTTTAAGGACTGAAAGTTCTAAAACAACATATTAATTTCGATTGCAATCAAAGTTCTCTAACAGTTATATCGTAGTTATAATGTGAAATACATCAAAGTAATTCTTTTTTGCATTTTAATAGCAAATTTCTCAAAATTGTGACGTGATGGAGCAATCTGGACAGCAAATTCGTATTCAGCACCCAAAAAATTATAGGAAACATCTAGTTTCATTTTGGTGTTCAAAAAAAGGCATTTCTTTATGCCACAGTGTAATAAATTAAGACGAGGGTGAATGCATAAAGCAAAGAAATTCGCAAGAAAAGAGTTAAATTGTAAGCCCATAATAGGAGTTAATTTTTCTTGTTGCTCGACAGTATTCCTGTCCAGAAGACGTGACGGTAATTCAGTCGGACGAGAAAGACCGTTTTTTATCTGAGTTGATTATCTGTGGTGTCATTATCTACGATATTACGCAGGAACCAGACCAAATCAAGGAGGCATGTTGGGTCTTGAAAGGTAAATGAATACAAATACTTTGCTAACATTTTAATATAAATGTATCGCTTTCAATTTAAGACTGTAGAAAAATAAGTGATTGTTAGTAAATAAAACACTACGTCTGTTACAAAGAAGTTTTTAAATTTTACGTTAATATGCTTCGTTAAATGAAGAATCAGGATTCTTGATGTTTATCTTAAAATTCTTTTTCTTGCAAACTTGTTGTAAGACAGGCGCAGAGCTTCAAAATGAAAAATTCGCCTTTTAATTAATAATTAAGACAAGGATGATGTAATTTCATTATCCATTATGATGTTTACTATACATTTACCGAGAAGCAGAGAAAAGAAAATGTTAAAATATTAATTATATTTGATTGTGTGTTTCATTAGTAAAATATATTTTATGTAAAAAAACTTTTCTTAAATTAAAAGAGTACATGACGTAGAAAAATGTTGTCGTATATTGCGAGCAATAAAGCAACCTATTTAATTAAATTGTAAAATTAGTAGGGATAATAAGTGTTTGTGCACAGTTTAAAGTTTAATTTTCCATTCTGTTAAGAGATAAATATAACGAAGTATCTATATCTAGCTACCTTATCGCTTAAATAATAAGGAAGCTGCTTAAAGCCATTATTAAAAAGTACAAGACTGGCTTTTAAAATTTACGACCATATAGAGCTCTTATCGACATAGTAAATACAGTCTCTTCTACTTCCAGAGATTGTTCGCCTGCTGGAAAATATGGAGAAGAAATCGCCGAAAGCTTTTAAACGAGAAGAACCAACGCGACATTTTATTTTGATTTCCACTATAATGACATGGGCTCTTACGAAGCCATTAGATCCAGCCGATCCAGATTTACCGTTCACGGAAGCAGATTATCGAAAACGAAAGCCCCATCCAAATTACAAGGAACACATTCAGTGCGAGAGAGAGATTGTGGCTGTGAAGAAGATTTCTAATTTAAAGAGCAAATTAAAAACTCTGGTTATTTGCTGCGGTATCACCTACGGTGAGGAGGAAGGTCCGCTTCATTATCTTTTCAAAATGGCATGGCAAAACGCGCCCTTCTTACCGATATTTTATAAAGGAGGAAACAAAATACCTTTATTATACGTTCATGACTTGGCTACGTAAGTATGATAATAAAAAAGAAAATATAAGAATATTTATCTCGTTCAAGAAATTGTGTTATTAATATCTTTTTTCTACTTAAAAAATGAAAGACACAATAAAGATTAAGATTCGTTTCGAAATACAATATATAAGAAATTCAATTTGCAATATGAAATAATATTTGTAATGGAGCTTTATCTTATATCATCTTTAATATTAAATATAATATTACTAAACATATTTGCAACAAACAAAATAAAACAAATTATTATATAATAATGCTATTTCTTTATTAATTTTATTTCTTTGTATTTATTATCATAGATATAATTTTATAAGTTTATATTTCTATATACATTTATACATATGATATTCTTTACAGACAACTGATATTATTATAATAATTAATATTATTATGAAAATAACAACAAAAATAAAAATAAAATAGTTTATATTACGTACGTATATTATATATTTGTGTTAAATATCATATTATGTTATTAATATTAAATATCTGTTGTTAAATATTATCGATAGATATCATGATCAGAGACCATGATTTCAAAATGTTTCATTATCTCTGAAAAAATTCAATATTCTATAAACTTAATATTTTTAAAAATAAATAATTTATAATTAAAAAAATGAATATTTTAATATTTTATAAATTTTGATATGCCATTGTGAGATGTTAGCGTAAGCTTATTGGAACACGCTGGAGTTCTAATTGTCTGGCTAACCAAATCCGTTTACCGTTATAAGTAATTTGATTTTCAGAACGGTATCCTCGGTACTACAAAATTGGCCTCCGATGCGGTACATTGTGGCGGTAGAACAGGAATTAATCTCTCAAAATGCAATCGTTAAGGTACGAATCTCTTCATTTATTGACTAATTCTGCTAAATAAATCGTTTACTCGAGCAAACCAGTTTTTGAAACATTCCTCGTCCTACTTGCGCAAACTGGTTTATACAAGTGATGCGGTGGAAAGAATCAAGTACTTAGAGTCGATTTTAACAAGTTCGTCGAAAGATAGCAAATATTAACTCTTCGCCATAATTTACGGATATTTTTCTTTATTGTGAAGATTTGCATGCCGCATATAAACTGTTTCAATATTCTAAGCCTTTTAGTACAAAATGAAAACATACTAATAACTTTTCAGCATTATTCTTTTTCTTCTACACAAGATTATAAACTTTTAAAATAAATTTTCAAGAAATTGCAAAATAAGGTAAAAGAGTTAGAAATTAATTTGTACCACGGTACATAAAGTATTTTTAGCTTTTCATTAATATCTTTGTGAACAGAGGATCAGTCGGGGCTTAACTACTGGCAAGGTAAAAAACGTGCCGAAGGAGGAGGCGCTTTCGCTGCCGGAAGTTTCCCAGCAAATATACGATCAAATGACAGTGGATTTAAACATCGATCCCGTGTACGTCGTCGATCGGATACGCTGGCACTTTGATGTACCATTCCGCGATGTAGTAGACATAGTCATAAAGGAATATAAAGCAGCGCGAAATTTACGTCCAGTGAAAATAATCGTTCTTGGTCCGCCGGCATCTGGGAAAACACGGGTTGCTCGTTACCTCGCGGATCATTACGGAATACATTACATTCACGTGAAAACACTGATCTCTGACGCAATCAAGAAATTGGTGAGTGCGTGTTTGTTTGCGTAAAAGCAAATTGTGTGCTATTAATACGCATTTTGTACATAACAATTAGCAATAAAGTCAGCAATCGCGATTCTAAGATCGACGACATTGAAGCTGCGGAAGCAGGTACAGGACGACGAGATGACCTGAGAGATACTGCAGAAAGCGCTGATGGCGACGAGGATAAAAGGATTCAAGAAGAAGAGGTAGAAGACAAAAAAGAAGCCACTGTGAGCCTGGCAAAGTTGCAAGAACAGCTTAACGAGATCCGGTCAAACATGGAAGCGAATAATGGCCGTCTCGACGATACCGTCTTGAATAAGTGATTAAATATTGACGCGTTTTACAACTTCACTTCCGTCGTTCGCTCGGGCTCGGTGTCGCAAGCTCTCGCGTATATTTGGAATTTTGGAAAGCACTGTTCACATCGTGCGTCAGCTTCATTTCCTGCGTTGCGGTGCTTGTAATCACATTGACGCCGAAACATTATCTGATTTACCGTGTAATGGTGTAATAGCGCAGTTAGCGTTAAAAGGTAGAATGGGATATGCTTTCTGTGCGAAAAAGCTAATTGCATGAAAACCGAGCGCGCTTACACGCTCTATATGGTTTACGTTCTATTCGGATCGATACATCGGTGATGCGCATAAGCGATAAACGAAATATAATCCGTAGTAAATGAGCATGCATGCATCTTGTATACTTTTTTCAACATTTTTCTGGAGCCCATCAAACTGACGAAATATATGAGGATTTTCATGCCTTATATAAGATGCATACGACGTTATTTCTTTCAACGTTAGCTTCTTGGCAGATAAGTTACATGATGTGTACATCAAAGTTTCGACGCAACACACAACACCGTGGAATAAATTTCATTATACGCCGCGGGTTGCGAACCTCGCTTCACCAACTTTGTAGCCTGGATACAAGAAAACATTTTAGAAAGCAATATTTGAATTGTGGATCTAGAAAAAATATTTAAATACAGATTGAAATTTAAAATATCAAATTCTGACGGTAAATTTCAAAGCATAAATTTTAATGAGATAAAATTTATCTTGAAATTAAATTAATTAATATTATTCCAAGTGGGAATAGAATACATTAAACCAGTATTGAATCCTAACGAGTATATTGATTTTTTATTTAAAAAAAAGTTTCACATTTCACTACTTGCCCTCTTGTGAAATATGTATTAAAATAATAATATTATGGTACTAGAATATGTAGATTGGTTCAGTATACTATAGATAGATTTTCGATATCATTTTCCTACTGAAATTGAAAAATTTTCTCCCAGAACAAAGTAGTATGGAGACCGTGGCAGAGGAGCGCGTGACTAAACTCTCTCTCATAAGAAAAATATCACGCAGTGCATTATAAGTAGTGCAACTGCGTAAAACTCGATCCCTTTCCCTTCGTGTTAGAACGAACTCCCAGGATCTCTATACTAGAGAACCGTTGTAATATTAAGAATCAGTATCGATTTTGGCACAGTTATTACTGTTGTAGTATTAAAAATCAATATTTGCTACTGTTTGCTGCAATATAGAGAATCGGTATTGATTTTTGGTACAGCATTATATTACCGTTACAGAGTATTAAACATCAGTATTGATATTTGGTACCGTTGCAATATAGAGAATCGGTATTGAATTTTGGTATATTTACTATTAGAAAAGAGAGAGAGAGAGAGAGAGAGAGGAAGAGAGAGACTGTAATTCTATATCGTAATAGTACTGTATTTTTAATCCTATTGCTATCATCTCAATATTCTACTAGTACTGTACCAGTATTTGTATCTAATATCGATATTCAGTACTAAAAGTTGATACTAAACCAGTAATTCACCAATATTCAATTTCCACTTGAATATGATATAAGCAAATAATAATTTTTTGCATTGTTCAAATAATAATAAAAATATTAATTAATGTGAAGATTGTTCCTGAACCGGTTGAATTCGAAAGACTGTCTTAATCAAGGATATGTGATGGATGGCTATCCGAAGACTCTTCAACAAGCCAGAAATCTATTTCTGATTAGCGGGAAAAGTTTGGAGGATACCGGGGAGGAATTCGCGGACGAGAGTGTCGAAGTTGGGAACGTTAATACGAAGGTCCTGCCGGAATTGATCGTAGTTTTGGAGGCGAGCGACGAGTTTTTGATAGAACGAATTATAAATCGTCCGGAGAGAGAAATACAAAACACGCATTATACGGAGGAGCACATGCTGCGACGCATGAAGGAATACAGGTATTAATCACGTATGAGAGATAAAAAAATACTATGGCTCGAAGGTATCTACGCTCATAAAAAGCACCATGGCTTATTCATATCGTGACAGCTTTGACGAGAGAATCGATATTGAAGCTAGCTTTCAATCCCGACGCAAATAGGATTGGAAAGCGCATGGATAAAGATCGATTGCATATGAGATAAAACGCAACAACTGAGAAAATCAAGTATATTGTGGCAGTTAAAAATTATGCGGCAATTAAGTTATTTTACGCTCCACAGCACAACTCAAAACACAACTCGCTCGAGTGATTTTAATTCGATTAAAGAATTTCTCAGCTCAGCACTTTTTACGCTATATATATATTAATAAGAGCCTCTGTGTATTTAAATATTTTTGCAAATTACATTTAAATAATACACATTATTATCAGTGCGAATTGTAGGACCTTTTTTTACATTGTGTATCTGTCGAACAAATATGTAAAACTAAACAAATACAGTTTGTATAAATAACTTATTGTTTTTTAAAATAAAAGCTTACATACATATATATATGCATATATACGTAAACTTTTATTTTAATTATTATTTATTTTAAACAATAAGTTATTTGTACTGTATTTGCACAGTCTTACATATTTGTTCGTCAGATATACAATGTAAAAAAAGTCATAGAGTTTGCATTGATAATTATTTAAATGTATTATATTATAATATATAATATGTATATATGTTATATTTCTAATATAATATAATGTAATACATTGTAACAAATATATTTAAATAAATATATTTAAATAAAGGACTTTCGAGATTTAATAAATTAGAATTTAGTAAAAAAGGCTGATGAGAGTCTAGCGTGGTTCGTAATGCGTAAAATAATTACATCAGGGTCATACACAAAACATTTTTTTATTCAATACAAAGTTCGAACGTTTCGACTCTTTTTTGAGTCATCATCAGCGTAGTAATAAGTTCGAGAAACAAAATTCAAATTGAATTATCCTCTCATTAGTCTTTTTTACTAGATTCTAATTTGATAATACATTGTATTACGATGTAATACAATGTAATACAATGTAATATAATATAATATATATATATATATATATTATATACACATATACACAAGTTGTGCAATACAGATGCATCAGATCTCGAATGATATTCTAGGGAGAGAAATACGGACGATAACACCCCTCTACAATTATTCGACGAAATGGAAATCCACCCACTTGTCATCTCTGTGGAAGCTGACGCTTGTCCGGATATGTTCCCTACGATTTATCGGTGCCTGGAAAAGCTCGGGAAACCAAGGAATTACGGTGCACAATAATTTATGCTCTCTCTCCTACGATTTAACGTCATCTCAACTGTTTTTTTATACTTTGCGCATCAACGTCTTCTATCCGTTTCCAATATCGTTACGCACGTCCAGTTACCTCACGCCCGTTATTCCTTCTATTTCTAAACTGACGAAAAGATAAATGACATGGGATGATGTCTCCTATTGTTCGCAGTAACATTTATTAAAGGGGACTTATTCTCTAATAAAGCCGTTGAATATCACGAGATGAAAACTTTCTTCAAAGTTAGTCAAGTAAAAATTTCTGGAACAGTGATCTTGGATTTTTAATATGCTTGTATTTCTTGTTGGCTAAAGGTCAAGCCTTTCGCTGCTGGTCAATCTTAGTTCGTTTTTTCTTTGTTCGTAATTATATCTATGATCTACAAAGAGAAAGACAGAACATCCAGTTATATTCAATTAGCGTTAACCAACATCGAGAAATGATATCGGTTCTTGTACCAATTAATAAAGTATCTACTAAGTTATTTTTATTGATTTAATAGCAACAGTAAAAAAAACATTTCGTAATTAGAAATCTTTTATTAAGTTTATTCTTATTCAGATCATTATGTTACTTTTTTGTAATTTTATGTATCAGATAGTATTAATCTCCGATAATGTTGAAATACTTTTTTTTGTCTACACGTGTAGGGCCAACAGCCGAAGAAATGGAAGTTGCACGGAAACGCGCTGAAGCAGAAACACGAGCGGCTGAAGTTGCAGAACAATTACGAAAAGAGCGAGAAATTTTGGAACTTAAAAGGCAGCGCGAAGAGAAAATGATGGAATGGGTTCGTATATTCTTTCAGTACCTAGAAACCAGATTTTACATCTGTGCAACTACATATATTTTAATTTATTCTTCATTTTCTGTATAGTTTTAAAGGTTTGGGAAAAAACCCGTTTTTTTCAATTTTTCTGCGGATTTTTTAGGTTTTTTTCTTAGGGGTAGGAAAATTCATTGGAAAAATTCAAAAAGTATTGTACTATGGTGGTACCTCATCAGTATCAAAGTTACCTATTTTACGATATGATTTCTTAACTCTAGCTCGCCACACTTATTTTCGAGTCCGTAGTTTGCCATACTTCTATTCGTGAGACAGCTCGATTTTTCATCTTGTCACTTTCATTCTACAATAATTAATATTTTTAAACTTGTATTGCAAAAATTAAAAAATACATAGTCTAAATATCATGCTCATAAGATAATAGCA
>QKQZ01023013.1:0-16171 GCA_003595255.1 Solenopsis fugax | reverse complement strand
TAGCTTTTAAACGAATGGTTATTACGCTGCGGGAGCGACGGGACGCGCGAAGCGTGAAAGTATTGTACCCACGAAACGGTGGAGTGAAGAATAATTCATCGTGTGTTTAATTCGTCCCGATGGAATTAGTAGGGTCGCACCCTGTGGCAAACAACGCGGGGGAACACGGAATAGGGGGACAAGCGGTATACAAGCTGTAGGTATACGTTGTTACGTTTACCTACGTTTATCCAACCGAGATTGATGCCATTTACCGCGAACGCAAATTCGAACGGAAGATGCGCCCCGCCGATCGGGTTAAAAATAATTCATCGCGACTTTAATTTGCGCCCTCCGTCGAAATTAGCAGCGCTCCGCCCTGGAGCAAGGGCACGGGGAGGACGAGACTGGGGATGGTGGCCAGACACCCCTCGAGGCTCGCCGAGAGAAAGAGAGAGAGAGAGAGAGAGAGAGAGAGAGAGAGANNNAGAGAGAGAGAGAGAGAGCTTTCGCCTCGCTCGCAACTCGTGGGACGTAGCCGCGGGCCCGAGGCAGTCGGCGTAGGCGTTTGCGCGGCCTATACTACTTGGCCAGATCGAGGCCTCAGGTCTTTAGGGCTGAGGCTGTGTCGCCGTGACTGCGGGGATGGATGGAACGAATGGATGGAGAGAGCGAGAGAGAAAGAAAATTCGAGAGAGCGCGTGGGATCGCAGTCGGGACTCACACAGTCAGTCGGGGCGAACACATAGCCGAGTGGCGAAGGTGAGTCGAGTCGTCGGTCGGGTCGGTCGATATCCAAGGCTACGCGTCTTCAAGGCGACCTGCTGACGTACGAGCGGAACGCGCTTCTCGTTAGCGACGCGCTTTTCGACCGGCGGCGACCGCGTGGAGTGTCTCCTCGTCGCCGGAAGGGACGGGGGTTCCTCGCATTAATTTGGCGCTGGAATGCGTTCGCTATAGATCGAGTTCTACGTAGTCCCCCCCGAATGAATACCTATGTCGATTTTCACGTATCCTAAAGGAAAGGGAGTACGAATAATTCTGCACGGAGAGAACTTTTCGGTTGTATTTGTTTTTACCGCAAAACGTTCGCTACAAATTTTACCGTGTACGTTAAGCTTTGCGATCTATTAAATATGATGATACACTAGGAGAAAAGGATTTGGTACTTGTGACTCTAATTACATGGTAAAATAATTATGATTAGGAACCCCATTTTTATAGTTATTACTGCTATAATGTCAGTAATAATATGTTTATAGTTTTATTGATTATGAAAAAATTTTACTATAGATATAAATTATGATAATTTCAAATATTAATATAGTTTCAAAAAGGTTAATAAAATATCAAGATATTGATGCTAAGAGTAAAATAAAATAAATTTTTTTGGTAAACACAATCACAATTATAGTGAATAATTATTTTTTTAACATTTGCACTGTTTAGAAGAAATAATAACTAATAGCTGTAATTTATACGGTTAGAATAACTATAAATATATAGTTGGAACCGAAAATGATTATGAACTATAACAATTGCAAATATTTTTTCCCTTTGTGTAAATATTTTTGAAATGTACAAAGGACGTCTTATAAATTGCTTGATAAAAATTACCATGCAACATTGTAAAATGTTCTAAGGCAAAATTTTTACAATTTGACAATTCTTTTTATTATGATATTAGTTTAGCTTGAAAGCCTTGAATGTAACTTTCAAATAAAGTAATTGAACTTAATCTGAGCCGTAATGTGTGTATGAATTCCGTATATAAAGTTATATCATGTAGTAAGAGAGGTCATGAGAAGATGGTCGTGAGCTATTTACGAACGTAAGACCGTTGTTGTGACTTTACAACCTCATAGTGGGCGTATAATGCATAATGTTTACTAGTAGCGAAGAAATTATTTTTTAAGCCAGAGAAATTATTAAAAAATGTCTTTTCAAATAAAATATATTTTATAAAATATTAATAAAACTGTTTTGTGGCACTTATTAGTGTGTGAGATCTACGAAGGATTATCAATTTATAACTTTTTATAATTAAAAGTGCCTTTTATGACATAAGTTAATATTCTATGACTTCCCTGCTATCTCATAAATCTTTTTTTCCCCTCTTCAGTAAATTGGAAATTACGTTCGTTCTATATGTATACTCAATGAACTTTTACCTATAGGATGATAGGTAGAACCCTACGGTTAACAAACTGTTGATAAAAATTCGCATTAATATTATATTTATTGAGTTATTAAAAAAAATGATTACACCTTCTTTTCTCTATATGTTATAAATATGTTATTTTTTCTCTATTTACGATAAACAGCTACTTGGTATTTATTCTATTTGAAAACAGTAAAGAATCATAAATTGTCGAACTATTTTAAAATCATAAAAATTTCATTATACAGTTTGATAATCAGTTTGATAAAATAATCAAACATTTTGCATTTTACATCGTCAAGATATAAATTATGTGTAGAAAATATTAATAAATCAAAGAAAGTTACATAAAATTCTTCGAAATACAAGTCTTACGACTACCGTGATATACTCAGGATAAATTTTATGAGAAAATTTCCTCCGTGTACGAGTGGCGTTTTTTTATTGACGAGAGAAAACAAGATACCACGCGAGATTCGAATGAAAACGCTTTCCACAAGAGCAAATTGAAGGCAATATTATTTTAACGATGACGAACAATCTTGTTTTCACTCGTGATGTGTCTCACATTATTCGCGCTCGCACAAAGGACGAGAATCTATATCGCTTCTTTCTTCGTCTCGCGTCTCTCCCGCGTGTCCTGAATCCACGACAAAGACGCGGTTGACGCGTAAGAATTTTCCGCGCATTTCTCCCGACACCGGCCGGCTTAAGAACTCGTTGACCCTGAAGACCTTGCCCTTGTGGCTCCTAGACGAGGGATGATGGCCGCGCGGCCGCTCGTAAATTCTTATATATTTCACGGTATTTCTTCCATAAAATGGCGATCGTCGCAACGGTGATCTCAGCATAATCGTTGAACGAAACGTCGTTTTATATTTTATGCCGATAATATCGGCGCCGAACGCATAAAGACGTTTATACGCTTAGATGCACTCGGTTCGTGTCACGTTTGCAAGCGTAATATAGAGAAGATTTATTTTTCAATATTCTACTTGTCGCAAGAAAAGAACTTTTGGATAGACATGCGCTCTGTGTGCTTTTTTCATCTGATTTATTATTAAGAATTCAATGTATTGTTTTTAATTATCATGTCTTTTAAGGTCAATGGAGTTACTTTCGAGCTATCGTATGCTGTGAAATTCGTAATGTCGAATTATACTTAATTTGAGTCATTTTTAATTATTCTTATAAAATTATAACCATTGCTCCTACTCAATATGTCATTAATTTAAAACAATGGAATTAAATAATTTAAGGGGGATTCCACAAATGTTCATCGAATTTTTCGATGTATTTTTTTGGATTTTTAAAAATTCATAACTTGAAAACAAAGTCTCATGTTAATAAATACGTATTTTTTTTAGCCTCAAGAATTATTTAAAAAATTAGCATCGAAAAATTTGATAATCACTTTTGGGATTCCCTTTGTAAAAAAATGTATTGAATTTAATTTATTATTTGCTAAGTGCATACACACGTTAATACGGACTCTGCTTACTCTGAAACTAAGCAAATCAACCACAGAAATGGATGGATTAGATAAGATTGTTCTTTTAATTATACATGTTAAAATAATGAATTTTGACACACACAGTGGAAGTTAAAAATAAAATGTTATTTAATTCAAGGAATTGTTTTAAATTTAATAGAATGTTGCTAATATTTATCGTTTTCTGATTCTCTCCTGATAAAATTATCATTTTTGATAAAGTGATGATAATCGTGCCAACAAAAATTTGCCTCAAAATTTTTTATCGAAATAATTTTCAATTTGCATATTCTATCGATCGAACTTTCTTTTTGGAGACCAGACTATAGCGATAAAACTGTAGCTTCGCACAGGAGCAATTATTAACTGGTTACCATTTAACGAGCTATTAAGTTATTGCAGGAGCGGTAAATTCACTCTCTAACTTTAATTGCATCTAATTAAGAGTGTAAACATACTTGGTTGAGTCCTAGCTGTTCTAAACTTTCTCTAGCACATACTCCCTCTCTCTCTGTTTCTCTCTCTCTCTCTCTCTCTCTCGCCTGAAATTCGTACGACCTACGACCTCACAGATCGAAATCGTCTCATGTCATCATAATCTCTACATACCTCACTAATAGCTTACAAATCGTAGTCCTAACGCAGCGGGCGGTGCACATCATCAAGAGACACGATAGTTAATGCGGTCGTGCCAAGTTTTTGTACGTCAGTTTGATTGAAAGACCACTTTATACAATTTAGAATTTAAAATAGAATTTGCAACAAAATTGTATGAATTTTTTTCTTCGAATAACAAAACTTATTATCGTTAGTAATTATTTAAATAATTGTATATCTAAATCTACAATTTTTTAATAAATTTATTAATAAATTTATACGAAAATGAAATATTTAATAGGAAAATTGATGCATATAAATACACTTTTTTTTCAATTTTATAATACATTTGTCAGGCAAATGTAATCTATTTTTTGAAGATATCACAATACTATTATACATATATATATTATAATACCAACAGAATTGCAGTTAACTTAAACAAAATTAGAATAAATCTCGTATCTTTTATTGCTTTAATTACTATTTTAACTTCTCACGAATTTAAATAGTAATATATTAATATTAGTTAGTAGTGCAATTTTTTCATAAGCGGAATTCGAAATTATTTTCTGCATTTAACAGCTAAATTCAAACTAAATAATTGATTCTCCCACCTCAGAAAAAGTGAAAAATTTTTTGCGAAAAATGTTACTTTAAAGTGATTTTACTTTTCTGATTCAATAATAGTTATGTTTGAAATCGATAGTAACGGTGCACAATTTAAAAGAATTAGAAATTATATATAAAATCACACAAGAAATATTATTTTAGCAATAAGATGAAGCTGTGACCATTAAAGCTCGTCAATTATTCGTATTTTCTTTTTAGTTTAATACTACTTTTATTTTTATCTTTTTTCTTCTTTTTACCTCTCAAAAGAACGCGAATATAAGGAAACATGTTGTAATAAAATAAAGTGAATTTCAAGAAGGGAGAGAACGCGCAGGAATTTTCGAAACAACTTGTAGAAATTGAATAGAAACAATTGTTACTGAGACACGTAACAGCAGTTATCCAACCTCCTAGGAGTCGTAAATTTTGCTCAATGACATTCTCATTGTCGATGAACAGATTATCCTCGGATTTCGTTGCCAAAACGAAAAATATACATATATGAAGTCCGTATTTTCAGAATACAAGTAGGAATTATTACTTTTGAAGGTGCTAAAAGACATGAAAGAAGAATTATATTGCACTTGCAAGAGCTGTTTAATAGAGGAAGTGTCATTTCTAGCTTATAAATTAGCCCGTGACATAAATAACTTTATCTAGATGAATGGGATAAAAATAAAGAGGCATCGATCAAATGGACGAACAACTTCACATATCGCAAAAAGCATAATATTTTCTTGATATCTTTGACAGAACATAAAGTAAGATTCTCTGAATTGAGGAAAGACGTGATAGATATTTTGACATAACTAACGACATACTATTGTTATTAACACAACTAAAAAAGGGAAAAAAAATGATACAATTGCATGAACTGCATAAGAAAAAAATTGCATTTTCTAGTTTATAATTTAGCACGTGACTTACATAGAAATTATCCAATATCGTGGGACACAGAGAAGAAAACAGATGCAAAATGGATAGATTATTTCCAAGAATATATTTTGCTTCATTATAAAAGTATCCAGCACCTGAATGTAAAGCAAGATTGTCTCAAGCGTCGATGAACGAACAACAGTCCTCTGAAACGATTTTAACAATCGCTGAAGAAGAGAGGTTATTAGTAAAAATACAAACAGAGAAGAATCGAAAAGATTGTCAATGCAAACGTTGTTCAATGGAACAAGTGTCGTATAAAGTTTATGGATCTGCCGATCATTCGTAGGATATTAATCAGCGCGCGGATCTTCATTGGATGAATAAATTCGAAGAGAGACATGCCACTAGAAAATTTCAGAAATATTCTTGAATGACTGTAATGGAAATATAAAGAATCTCGGACACCAACGTGCTATATAAAAGTACAATGCATATTTCCATTACTTTTTTAGTGCAGATTGTGAATAGAAAAAATAAAAAGATAATTTTTTTCACGCGCTATCAAATTTATTTTACGTATTTTAATCACTTACTTTTAAATTGACGATTTCTTATAATAATTTATGAATGATACTTTTTTAAATAAAAAAAGTAATGGTTGACTCTGTTTCTGTAATGGTAATGACATTTAAATTAGAAAAATAAATAAATATACAAATATAATAATTTGATTTTACTGATAATTTGATTTTACTTGACAAACTGACGCTAGTTTTTGATGTCGAACTTTTTGCACGCATATAGCACCGTTTTTTAATCTTTTTTTAACAAAAAGATAATTTCGTACGCATTAATGGTAATTTAATTTTATTGAATAAATATTTACCTTACATTTTCTAAAATTATTTTTCTCTTAAAGTTTTGAGAGTATAAAAAATATATTAGCTAATTTTTCATAAAAAATAATAATGTGATTATACACTCTGCTTTTACGAACGCAACATTGTATGCATCAATCTGCGCTAACTGTTTAGCGTTTTCATAATCTACAAACTAATGATTTTATCCTCGGCCATACAAGATTTTACCTCGAGACGCTGAGTGCTCATAAATTTCATATCTACTTCAACGTTCCGGATACATAAAAGTGATAACGTGGAGAACAATGGCCGCCTGATTACGCACGGTAAAGGGAAGTAAGTCGCGAGCTTTATAATTTTTTATTTAACTCGCCGAAAGGTGCGTGACTCCGAATGTGACCGAGATTATCATATTTTCTTACTCAACATCGTACTTGGAATAACAGCGACACACGTTACTCGGAATCACCGGCGATAAATAATTTTTAAGTTAAAATAATTAAATTTCCATGCGGTATCCGCGCCGCGTTGTACAGCCTGTTACGTAGTGATTTAAATAATGTCGCACTCGCAATTGCAGCGTAATTGAATCATGCTCGTTTCAAGAGGGGTCGATTTAATCGTGGTTTAAAGTTTGCAGAATGTAGGCAATGTCGGCTCGCGTAACGGGAAAGGGGGCTTTAATAACATAGGCAGCAGCGACACGTAGATATAACGAAATTCCTATAACCATATTCCCCTTTCAAGTGAACGTAAAAGTCGTTTATATGACACGTCAAAATACATAGAAGTTTAAACTAATCTAGAAAATTATCATCCTGTAATGTGCGTGAAATACATGTTGAAATATACAGCGAACACGTTGTGTAATTCACGAATCTGTGGTAATGAATAATGTCAACGGCAATTTTCAGACATTTTCATTAGCGAAATTGAAGTTCTCTTGGTAAGAATTTTATAATTAACGTTTCTCTTTTTTTTTTCTTTCGCTTTTAATATTAAGTAACTTAATAAGCTACGTCAAAAATAATCATAAAATCAAAATAAAATTAACACATTTTAATTAATGCAATTATTGTGTTTCATATAGAAAAGCAACAATATATAATGTTTTTAAAAAAGATTTAACATATTTTATATTTTAACATATATTTTAAATATTATATATATATTATAAAATTTTATTTCAATATAATAACTTATCTAAAGAGCATAATTTGTTTTGATAATAAAGAAAGGTTGTCAATGGCATAGATTTCATAAAACAGCAGCCCCTTATTTCTCGGAAAATAAACATTGTATTGTATTAATACTGATAAAACATGATCTGCTTACATAATTAAAGAAATCAACTCTGTTCATAGTTCATACATTCACGGTTTTTTCTATATAAAATCTGCTAAAAACAAATTTCTGAAAAGCGAGACTAAAATTTGCACGATTTTTTCTTGCAAATTGCATAGTTTAATTAATAGTGAGTATATTATTGATAATATACTCACCATTGATTGAACTAATCTTTTAGACATTCATTTTGGGTTATGACTTATGATGCGAGAACCTTAATTATTACAAATTACGAGACAATATTATAAAAATTGCTATATTATGATAGAAGTTTTTAGTTTGTTTTCATATTTTTAGAGTTTTATTTTTAGCTTTTGTTTAAGAAATATTATTCAAAGATAAAGTGGTGTATGGCAGTACTGGCGACTTTCTTTTAGTATTTTAAGAAAGTAAAAATATTATTTTTACTCTCTCGTGCACGTTAAATTTGCATTAAACTGCTTCTAATAGCACGAATGTATTTTTTAAATACCTCTTTTTATTAAGTTTAGCAACTTATTGTTAGTCGTTTAGCTATTGTTAGTCATTAGCATCAATATGTAAATATTGAAATAAGATTATATCTATATAACTTTAAACAAGTAACTTGCTTACAAGAAGATATTTTTATAGTTTCACTAAAAACTATATTTTCATTATTCAATAATAATTTTCATGAATCGAGAGGAAAAATATTTGATGGAAAATAACAATGCTATTTTAAAAACGCCCGTTACGAAATGTAGGACGGTCGATTTGTAAACCCAGATTGAATTGATACTTTTCGCAATAAAATTTTTACAATACTCTCTCTCTCTCTCTCTCTAAGATGCTCATTAGCATCAATATTATCATATTGTATATTACGGTTAAGAACTATTTCAAGGTTGACAAATATAATCAGTACGCAATTTGTATGAGACAGGAATAATTCACACAAAAGGACATTATTATTAGGCACCAAGATCCACTTTGACATTGACTTCTTTCGTTTGTGTTTAATATTATGTTACAAAGTTTTGTCGCGCTTTGAAAAAATGCGTCAGTTCTATTGTACATGTTCTTATATCTTGTATATGTATAGTGTTTTGAAATTCGCGAATCAAAATATTATAGCAAGAAAATTCTTGAAAAATTAAGTAAAATATTTATAACTTTTTATATTTTAAACAATAGTTTTTGAGATATGAAGTTTTAAAGCTGGTCAACCACAAACTACGTTTAAATAGTCACATGTCTGGGAATCGCGCGTGCGGTAGTATTAGCGACCGCATGACAGGTGACCATCTAAATGTAATCTCTGATTGACTAGCTTTATACCCTTATACAGGGTGTCTGGAAAGATCGGAGTCAAACTTATACAATATGTTAATGAGTTCGAGTAGGTAAAAAAGAATTCATATAAACTTGAGTCCAAAAGTAGAGGAGAAGAGGGTATATGACATCCATTTGCATTTTATTGAATAACTTTGTTAATAATCAATATTTTATATTAAAACTTGAACGATTATATTCGTCAAAGTATTGCTTAACAGATTCTAGATTCAAAGTGATGAAATATTTGTTACTTAGGAGATGATTTATAAAAATGTGATGCATTGCATTATCGGTGGAAGAGAAAAAGTATAAAAATTGATGGTAATAAATGGTTAGCCCAAAAATAAATTTAAAAAATTGATTTAGTTTAAAAAAATATACCGTATTTTAACAAAATTGTATATTTTTAATTTTTTATTGTTTAGAATTTTCCTGGTATTATTAGAGATATTATTTTATCCTTGTTTAATATTAAACAACAAAGATAAAATTATATCTTTAATGTTTTTGAATAGAAAAATTCTAAAAGATGAAAAATTAAAAATATATAATTTTGTAACAAAATTATATATTTTGTGTATCAGCACCACTACAAAAACGCGAGTTACTAAATGAATAATTCTATAAGCAATTGTTAAAATTCGTCACTTAATAACGGAAATAATAGGAGTAGTCGTAATGTCCACAGTAGTCATAATATTCCCTTCTTCTCTACTTTATTAAAAAGTTATAAAACGTTCAAAGATTCTTATTAACTGTTATAATAATTATGTTTGAAAAAAATCTTTCTACGAGAATGCAGGCTTTTATTCGTCGAACTAATGAACTAATATCGAATTCTTTCGAATATTCGTTGAACATTTATTGTAATTATTATAACAATTGATAAAAGTCTTTCAATAATATTTATAACTTTTCAATGAAAACGAATCAATAAGTACGACTAATAATAGTGTTATTTTCGTCAAATAATAGGTGTTATTTAAATCAAACAATATTTTTATTCAAACAAATAATGTTTTGTGTAAGCAAGTAAACAACTTTTAATCAAATAAATGGAAATAACTAATGGAAATACTAATTCCAATGAAATCTTTTTCTCTGTATACTTATTAGCACATTGTGTAATTTTGCTTTGACCCCTCAAAAAATACTGCTTAAAAAAATTTACAAATAATTTATTTAATTTTTCAAGAACTTTCTTGCTATAATATTTTAATTTGTGAATTTCGGAACATCCTGTATACATAATCTGCCCGCCGCCGTAAAAATAGACTGCGCGTATAAATTAGAATGAATCGAATTTGTAAATGAACATCGTAATAAATCTTGAGAGAAAATAAATCCACAATGTGTGAGCGCTATTACGGTTGGCGGCATGGCGGCGGATATAAAAAATTCCATGCAACTCGACGCGATTTTACCTAAAAATGTCTCCAAACAAAAACTGTTTTTTTTTAACGCAATACTCTGATTTTGACACGAACGAACGATCATGTTTGATAGAAAAGCTTTAACCATAAAGCTTAACTGTAACTTTTGTAAAGCTTAACCCTTGTTTTTCGACAGTTGCAGCTTAGAGTATAGATTTCACTCTGAAAAATTACAAACCAGCCTTTAAACAATTTTTTGGCGTTACGTGCCATCAAAGGTATTTTTGTAGATTGTAAATCCTATAACCGTTACACTAACAAGATAAAAATAAAGCTCTGTAGCTTCGAAACTGAATTTTGTTTCGTTACTTTCATTCGTAACCAGAGAAATACGATAAAAGGGGAAATCATGTAAAATTAAATGGATCACAAGCCAGTTGTATGGAAATACGAGTTTTTGAATGTATGTCGCTTATCGTAGGATGTTAATAAAAATATTTAGATTATCTAGTTGTAAAGAAATATTTTTAATCAACTTTTTGCTTTTCCGACACACGTTCAATCATTGTATCATATACTTCGCCTTTTCTTGTACTTCTTATACTGGAAAACAGAGTCCCTCTTGAGAAACCATCGAAGTGTGCGAGAGCAAGCTCTCGAGTAGCTTTAGCGTCACTAACGTATGCCAAAAAATTTCCACAGGTATGTATCCCTCGAAGAGAAAATCCGACAAGAGGGAAGAAGATTATCTTTCTTACAGCTTCACGCTACTCCGTATCTTCGCGTCATCTTCTCGTTCACTTACATTCATATTTTATAAATGCAAATTAAATTACATTTGTTAAAGTGCGTTTGGTTCTCACTAAATGAAAATCGCGAATGCTGCACGTTGGGAACTGGAGACCGACGTGGCTTAGCGGAAAATCTCGAAAATATTGGATAATTTGGCGAAAGGATAAAAATAATTCGGTATTATTCCAAAGACTATTGAACAAACGCGTTTGTTTTCTCGCAAATGAGAATGTTTAAAAGTGAATTTATTCATCGCAAACTTTGTACATATATACATACATACATTTTTTACAGAAGAAATTTTTTGGAGAAAGTGATATTATAATTTCCCATTTACATTTTATATGATAACTTTGTTAATAATCAGTATTTTAAATTGAAAACTGAATGTTTACATTCAATAATATGGCGTTCAATTGATTTTATAAACCCAAAGTTATAAAATATTTATTATTTAAAATCGTTATTTATAAAAATGTAACAACACTACGTAATCAATAATGGATCGAAAAGAAACAGGGATAGATTTTTTAAAAATTGATTTTGTTTAAAAAAGATTTTGCTATAAAGTTAAATATTTATTCAAAATAAAGAGAAAATATTGCAATAATAAGATAACAAAGATTCGTTTATGTAATTGCAGAATATATGCAAATATACATATATAGGGTAAGGTTGCCTATATCGCCGGCTCCTAAATCGCATCACTTTTGACATAAATGCTTAACATANATAACTAAGAAATTATGAGGAATATTTTTAATTTTCTTACGTCATAATAAAAGTACAACATTTCTCCTTTCATATTTATTTTTTTCAGAATTTTATGTATTGTCATAAATTTTTAAATGACGATTTTCAAGAAGCCTTCAAATAGTGCGATTTAGGCAACCGATTGCCTAAATCGCATCAAAGGTTAATATTATTTTTCCTGAGTTAAAATGGTACTTTTTTCGCTAGATTCTTTCTTCTTGAGCAAAAATGCGTTAGATAAGTATAATTTTATTAATATTGGAGATAAATACCGTAAACTAAATATAATTTCCGTCAATATCATTATTTTGATAACTTTTCAATAATATTGCAATAACATTGCTATACGGCAATATTCTTACAATGTATGCTCTGTATAATTATTTTGTATATATAACAATCTGTATATTTGATTTTATATATATAACCACGATCAAAGCAATGGTGCGATTTAGGAAACTAAGATATGGTGCGATTTAGGAGACTAAAACATTTTGGAAAACTTTATTTATTTAATTTACAAAGTTATTTGAAGTTTATTAATCTAATTTTAATAATATTGTAATCATAACAAATTATTAAAATTTAGATTATTTATTTTATCTTCTTTGCAATCAAGCTACGAAATGTGTTGAAAAATAGCAAGTTACGATTTTTCTATAAATATTAATAACAAAATTTCTATTGTTCTTAACATGTTGAGTTCAATGAAGGATGATGATAATGTTATATAGTTCCCAAATAATCACAAAGAGTGTACAAGTACTGTGGTTGAATTTATACGCGAGGTGGTGCGATTTAGAAGCCGGCGATATCGGCAACCTTATCCTAAGGACACATAATTCATCTGCATATGGACTGCAGTACTGAAAATTTATAATACATGTAATGTAAATTATACACTGAGAAATCCATTTGGTTGAATAAAATCAAATTTGAATCAACTAAATCTCTTGTTTAGATGGGCAAATAAATGTATTGGTTGACCCAATAAAAGAATTTAGTTATAAATTTTTGTAACATAAAAGTTTGATTCAGTTAAACTGTTAATTGTATGAAATAAAATTTTTGGTTGATATTTTACTGAAATTTTGTTCACTATATCACATTTGTGTGTATTACCAAATTTTCTAACTAAATTATGTTATTGCATCAAACCAAAAATTTGTCTGCCTATATCCAAACAAGAAGTTTAATTGATTCAACCAAAGAGATTGATTTTATTCAATCAAATGTTTTTTTCGATACAACTAGAAGAAAAATGCATAAATAATAAGTACATAATTATGTCTCTATCACAAATTGCCAACTTATGCTTTGATAGAGAGCTTGACATTATATCCTCATAGCATACTTCCGCATGGTATTGCAAGGATATCTATTACAACATCGTATAATTATCGTGACGTCCTTTCCTTAAACAGAGTATGAGGTATGGCTAATCGCAAGAAATATTTCTATTTACATAAAGTAGCATAAATGAGAAAAAATTACCTTGAAAAAGAGGAATTATACTTACGCACTGGAATGCGACAAATATATCTTTTATACGTCTGTGGATCTGTTATATTTTTAAGTGCTACGGCGCAGCAATGGTCGTGCATGACTTTCAATTTACGATTGTCAATTATACTACAATATAATTTAGTTCAAGCAACAAACATAATTATTTATAATAAAATATCGTAAGATAAATGCATTGTTATTGTTACTATAAAATTTGGTTGAAATAATCAAATTTATGCAAGTAAAAAATTTGGTTTATGTACATTTTATTTATTTAGATTCTATAATTTTTTATTCATATAAACAAATTACAAATTCAATTAAATAGAATGGTTTAACTAAAACTTTTGTTTTATTCAACTAAATGGGTTTCTCAGTGTAGATTTGCTTTAGAACTACAATAAACTTATCGAATAACTATTTCGAAATGAAAATTTCGAAAAAAGAAACTGTTAAGACATCAGCTATTGTTTAACATTGCATACCTCAAAATGTGCACAGCCAAATAAAATGTTAAATAACAAAAAAAAATATTCAAGTGTGTACATATATACGTGTGATAATACACTCAAGTTTAAAAAAATGTGTTAACACTAAAGTATGTAAATGTACCTTGAAAAAGTTTTAAAACACTGAAAAATAAAAATGCCTTATAATAAATGTCGGCTATTGTGTATTGGCATATTAACGCTATAATGGGCAACTAAACAAATGATTCCATAATAAATAATTATTAGAATTCCTCACCTAATAATGGAGATAATATTGCGAGTGGAGATAATATCTACAAGGGTCATATAATATCAATTCCTTCAAACCATTTTAGCTGATTTATTTTAGAGAACAATGAAAACACCAATGTTTCATTTGTGAAATATTAGAGAAGATAGAAGATATTAATAAAATATCTCTGTGTATAAAATAATCTCTTGTATATACATGAGCACGAAAACTCTTTTGATACCGAAGCGATTTGCGAGTCTCGTCACCGCGATTCGATTCAGCGACGTCGGACGGCTTTACTTTATCCACTCTGTTTCAAATCAGAAAAGCGTTTCCCTCAAGATCTTGCTGACAGGGCGTCTTCCGTCGCAAATCTCAAGTACCGAGTTGCACGTTAATGATTTTCGATGCTTTGGGAAGTATCGTTACCAAAACAACACAGTAAAAATATTTTGTGTTAAAACCGATCCTTGTAAAAATTTTTGTATTAAAGTTTTAAGACATTCAAGTGTTAATTTAACATAATGTTATTGTTTTATTTCAATATTTTGTATTAAATTAATATTTAACATTTTTAATGTTAAAATAAAGCAATTTATGGATGAGCAAAATATTCAAGTGATAACAGAAAAATTAAGTAATTATAAAACATTAATTCTACAATAAATAAAGATTTGTGAATCCAAGCATTTGTGAGGTCGAATCAAATCGAATCTTCAATAACATATTCGAATAGAATCGAATTTGAAATTTTTACATCGAATTAAATTGAATCTCTTTGATTCGAATACGAATCGAATTCGAATCAAATTTTTTTGGATTTATAATATATTACCTAAATGCTAATTTAAATGTAATAAAGTATTTCCAATAATGTTGCAGATTCTTTTTGATAAACGAGAAAATTAATTACAAGAATTTTAGATAGTAATTACAAAAGAAGATGTGCTAAGTAAAAATTTATAATAGGTATTATAATAAGCAAATAAGTGTGTAGGTATTACATTGATAAATAAGAATTGAATACATATACAAATTACGATGTTATTTATCGAAATGCTAAAACTAATACTTTGGTGCACTTTATTAAGAAAATATAATGGAACAATTTTTAATTTTGTTCTAAATTCTATGATACAACATTCCTACAAATCTATGAAATGCTGAAACAAATTTACGAAAACGATTGTCAATCGTGTACACAAATAGTTTATAAGATGTTATAATAATTTATAAAATTTAGAAATGATAAAAAAATGAAAATCGACAATCGATCAAACATGAGAATTGCTATACGCTGATACAAGATTGATCGCATCTTCGATGATTCGAAATTCTCGAACTATTCGAATTCGTATCTTTCAGATTCGAAATCGAATCGAAACCACTGTGATTCGATTCAATTTGAATTCAAACTATTCGCGCATTTCTATAAATAAAATGATCATACATATGCATTAATTCGTTTTAATTTAACATACTATAAATGTTAATTTTACTGAAGAAATATACTTCCACAATTTGCTTCCAATTTTGTCACACAGAAAAAATGATTATCAAATCAACAATTCATTGTTTCATATGTAAGCAAGAATATAAAATCTTCTTGAAAGAATTTNATAAAATCTTCTTGAAAGAATTTAATAATCTTGATCAGACATAATTTGCTTATATGAAGAAACAAAATTTCTTTATGTTAGCAAATTATGTCTCTTTAAAATTATAAATATTTCCCAGGAGATTTTATATTCTTGCTTATATATGAAACAATAAATTGTTGATTTGATACTAATTTTTT
>QKQZ01022991.1:0-16662 GCA_003595255.1 Solenopsis fugax | reverse complement strand
GCATTTGCCGTATCTCTTTCTTGTTTTGACAATTTCACGAGTCCAGATTTTTATATTAAAAAAATAATAATAATGATAATTCACATATGTAAATACGTGCCTTTACAATAAAAGCAAAGATAATAATCTCACATAATAACATATACAGAGATATACAGGTTCTCTCTCTGTGGCTGATATCGTCTTACAATTAGTCTATACGTAAACAATTTTTCATTTCGCTACATCGGTACGCACGACGAAAAATCGCGGAAAGTTTCTCATCGTTACGGCAAAGAAACTTGTTTATTTTTAGACCTATATTCGTATAAAGAGTGTCTGATAAAAACACATACATCCACTTGTGGATGATATAGTTAAAGCAGATGAGAGTGAACAGAAAAGTTCTCTATTGCTTTGAAAGAGAATTTCTCAATAATTAATAAGGAATTAATTAATAAAGATCTGCGAATCAGTGTTCATTTGGGCTGCGTTCAAAAATATCGCCCGGGTGCACCTATTGCAGATTCATTTTATCCTTGTTTAACATTCAGTAAACAACAAGGCTAAAATGATATCTCTGATATTTCTGAATATAGTCATACACGATTCAATAGCAAGTGTGAATGCACGGCGAGAAAGAAATAGTTCAACATTATGTATCGATTACGATTGTTACGTGCTTTCAGCAACCGTAAATGATGAGTAACGCTTGGCTGCTCTTGCTGTTGATTGTAAATCACGTAAATATATATACTTGCAGACTTGAATTAATCTCTTATTAAATTATTACGCAAAATTATTACGAAAATTGCAAAACGATAAAGAACTTTTCTATTCAATTCTCAAGTGGAATACAAAATTATGATAAGATCAAATAAATGTTATTTTGGGGAAAATGAGCTTACTCGATACACTTTTGACGATGATTTTGTGTTAAATTCTTGGTAATAACCTTTAAGTGATTTTTTAATTTTTTATTTAAAAAAAAATTTATGTTCTACTTTTGAGTCTAATCCATTCTATCTTATCAGATGTTCCTTACCAAACATTTTCTAAGGACAGAATTGAGTTATCCCCGGACAAAATTTGCTTCAGAATGTCCCTGATAGTTTTCTTTAAAAGTTTATGAATTTATATTTCATGTCTGTTATCTTGTCTTTCTTGAATTATTAGTATAGGAAGGATATCATTATAATATGTCATTGTAACTTCTTTAATGAATATGCGATGATGTGGACTGATCTCACTGATTAGGATTAAAAACAGAAAATATTCAAGCTATATTGACCATAGTCAGTGTTGCGCTTAGATAACTTAAAATTATCTAGATAAAGATTAAATAAATTACAAGTATCTTAGACAAGATAAAGATGATTTTATTTTATTTTATCTCTATCATTAAGAGAAAAAATTACTAAACTTTAATAAACATTTGTTTGAATACTTGCAATAAAAATATTTATTAAATGTAAATAAATATTTGTTTAGTACAAGAATTATTAATGTAATTTAATTATCTTTTTTTATTGAATAAATATTTATGAACCGTAAATAAATATTTCATTGCAATTATTCAAATAAATTTTTTCTCAGTGTAGATAGAAAATTACATGTAAAACGTCGAGATTTGAACTTTGCGTCGCGATACCTCCGCACATAGTGCACGGAGAGAAAAAATAAAAACACTTTTATTATGCCATTTTATCCAAGCTATCGTTTGAGACTACTCAGAACTTGATCAGTTCAGCCGTTATTACTGTAGGAACAACTCGCGTGCTTCGAAATCACTGACTCGGGTAAAAGAAGGTCGCAAGTATAGTATATATTACTTACAATATTACATAAACGAAACGTTTCGGCTTTACTTAGCCTTTATCAATCGTAACAACCGTATGGATTTTAATGCTTAACGATTGTGACATAATTAATAGTAACGGAAACTCACAATTGCAGTTAAATGCATACAATTTACAATTTTAGTCAAGTACGTACAATTTGTGCATAAAAAACTACAATTACGATTTTCTAACAGATTGCTCGTTTGGAGGCGAAAATATGTTTTATTCGGCATCATGTATCAAAAGTTAAAAACGAAATTATAATATATAAATGTTCTGGAAACTTAAATGAAGTCTTGTGCGAGTATATAAATTTTTTCCCGTCAAAGTATCTATAATAACATGTGTCTGTACTTCTTATTTGTATGAGTTATCTGGTGTTCGACAAAAATTTACATATATACTCGCACAAAACTTTATTGAGGTTTCCAGAATACTTATATAATTTCGTTTTTAACTTTTGACACATGATGCCGGACAAAACATATTCTCGCCTTTAAACGAGCAATCTGTTAGAAAATTGTAGTTGTAGTTCTTTATGCACAAATCGTATATACTTGACTGAAATTATTAGTTGTATACATTTGACTGAAATTATAAACTTCCGTTATTATTAATTATGTCACAATCGTTAAGGATTAAAATCAATACGATTTGTTACGATTGAAATAGCTAAGTAAAGTCGAAACGTTTCGTTTACGTAATATTCTAAGTAATACACACAATATTTTTATAATATTCCATTTTACTTGTTCGGTTAATTGACCTTCATCCTAGTTATGAGTTACTGTTAATAATACTTTAAAAAACGACAAACAATGAAAACATTTTTAATATTAAATTCCAGTTTATCTATAGTGCATTTTGTTAAGCAGAATAAAACAGTAACTCCAGTATAAAATAACACCAGTTTTACGTATTATACAATAAATTATGATTTCTCGTGTGTCAACATATTTCACAAAAAAAATATATATGTATATATAGCTCTCATGTCTCGATTATTCTCCCATGCACTCGATATTTCATTACACGACAGTTTTAGAGTAATGACACATAAAAAGAATTTAAGCAGCAAAGAAATCAAGAGTTTAAAATTGTTACCGTCTACGTTATGCTTTAAGTTCTTGACTATGATTGACTGATTCGTATACTGCCCAAGTTTTACCGCTAAGTTTTTTATGTGCCACGGTCCTTAAACTGACGAGCGCAACACGCTTATTAAGAACGCACATGCGCGCTTGTCGACCAACCGTATATATCAATCGGGATGCTACCAATCATAAATATTGACCGCGGTTCTCGTAACCGCGCGGGCACACAAATGCGATATGATTGTATGCCCACGGCGTCGTGGATTCACCCTTGGATTTCGGTCATAAATATTGATCACGAATACGGTGCGCTCCTTATGCCAACGGGAGCGTGCTCGTCCGGTGGCTTCGGTCAACGATGTCCCGTGGGAGGCGAACCGTTGTATGTTTACCGTCAATGATTGCGGTTAATTACAACACCACCCGTCTGTTTGTATGTCAACCCCATATACATACACGTTAACGATCTCCCGTGGGAGTGCCGCCTCGACATCCTGGAGTCGGCAGGAAGACGCTCCCGCTCGCGTTATTCATTCTTGCGTCGCGTTTCCGCGATATCATCCTAATTTAATCACACTATAATTTATGCAGAACGTACATGTGTGCACACGAAGAACAATATTGAATTTGTTTCTCGTAATTTTTGAATATTCGAGAATCCAGTAAGTCTCGTGCGTGAACCTTGTTAGCACCTTAATTTGTAACAACATTGTTATAATGTTGCAACATTGTATATTGCAGTGCAATGCTGCAGAACCATTGAAAACATTTTTTTGGAATATTATTTCAACAATGTTGCAACAACGTTTAAAAAATGTAAAAATTAATGTCCTATACTTCACTCGCCAACAGTAAGCGCCGTTTACCAGATGGCTGCAGCAAAATTCTAATCCTAGTAATTAAAAAATCACAATAGAATAAAATTAAAATAAAATAAAAGGCGTAGCATTATGAGATTTTTCACTCATATTCTAATAAAATGATCCCTTTACACGTTTCCAAAACTGATTTCGAAAATAAAAATAAATGAAATGTACATCATATTTTGATAGTAAGGTAACTTCGATGTACAAAGTCTTCCAAAAGTATGGAAATCTTTAATATTTCGAAAACTATTTCAAAAGAAATGTTTCAGACAAAAGCTGTACGTTCCATTTTAAAAAATCGTAATCTTGACCTGACCTTGCCGACGCCACCCAAGGTCAAACTAATAGAATCAGTAGATAAATCTTTTTAAACTTTATGACTTTTGTCTAAGATATTTCTTTCAGAAATATTTAGTTTTTAAAATATTAAAAGGTTCTCACACTTTTTGAAGACTCTGTATATGCCGCGCCTGCCTAAATCTTAATTTACCAAGTATTATTTACTATGTTTAAAAAATAAATTATACCAATAAAAACATCATATTGTATATTACTACAAAAAAATTAGAAATACGAAATATTTATTAGGTGTTACACTTAGTTTTGAGGGTTGATATTTAAATGGTGTTAATAATGAATAATAGTAAATTTTTTTATAACATCTGTTGTATGTTAAAGTTCTAGCATTTTTGCATGTAACTTAACAGAGATTGAATTATTGTTATAAAAATACACATTGTTTATAACGCGTTAAAATGATAGTAAACAACATTTTCGACACATTTCTTTTCTTCTTTGATCAAAAGAAAACAGTCGCTGAAGCTCAGCGAATTATCATTGAAACTTATTCTGCATTATCTATTAAAATATATGAATACTGATTTAGACGATTCAAAAGTGGTTTCGATAATTCGACCTGAAAAACAAAGAATATCCAGGACAGCCGAAAAAGTTTGAAGATGAAAAATTGCAGACAATTTTAGATCAAAATTAGTATCTAAGTAAAATTTACATGATTCTCTTAATGATTTAAAAGTTATTTTATTTTATGTTCTTGAGTAAGTTTGTGTAAAATCGCGTTTTGTAATACTTATTTGCAAAAAAGGATATATGGAAATGGTCAAAATTCGTCCCGAACAGAAACCTAAAAAATTAATTCCACGGTGTTTCTTGATATTTATAAAAGAGAAAAATAATATTTATAATGCTGGAAAGTGCGGAAAAAATTGCTGATAACAATAAAATGTCATACATAATACATACTATACGTAATATTATGTTTCGTTTTTCTTTATTTCTAAGTGATCAACCTTGTATATATTTTAATATATGCATTTACGCTAATATATGTATTTTGCATACAGACTTATATACAACAATTTTTAAAAAAAAGTATTAAATTTTTTTAAATTACTCTTCATCTATCTAATTCAGGGTCAATGACAAGGACGTGGTGATTACTGGTCTCATTTTTTGTTTTTTGTTTTTTATTACTTTTTATAAATATAACCTGACATGTTTGGAGTTCTTTCTCAAAAAAATTTTTTAATATTATCGTAGAAATGTATTCACGAAATAAAGTCAGTAGTAATGGATTTAAGGTTTCTTATTCTCTCAAATTGGCATGTGTGTACGGTCTCCGAGACGAATGTCCTCCCCCTCTCCCCCCGGGATAGTACGAGGGCAATCACGCGAAAAGTCTTGACGGAAAATGCGATGGTCGTCCTCGAGGCAATCGAATCGACCGTCAGTGGGGCCGACCGAATCCGGGACAATCGCAGTAAACTTGTAAAACAATAAAAGCTTCCGGTGATCCGCCGCTACGGTGCACCGAACCGCTACATCGAGTTACCCAAGTCGAAGTTTTCACCGGATACCGCCGCAAACAGGGGGACACGCAGGACGACGTCGGACATCGCCGGTACCCGTGTCGACAAAAATTTCTTTTCGTTGTGGCACGACAAATGCAAGTTCATGGGTTTGCTCAATAATGAATTGGGAGATTTCCACAAATTTGATATTTACGCTAATTCTAGATACATTAATTACAGAAGAACTCGAGAACTACGAGTCATTTCAACTTTTAAGAGCTAATCATCTTTCATAGTTTTAAAAAAATAGTTTTAAAAAGTTTAAAAATAATGACGAGCAAACACCCACCTGATTCACTTATTTTCTGTCTTATAAAGATGTTACATCTCCTAAATATTAATACAATTAAATAAATGTAAAAGATCCCGCATGTTTCTTATAAAAAAATGATCCCGGTCAAATTACTTCGTTTTAAGATATGTATAATAGTTTTTGGAATTCTGAACAAATGTCTTCATTATTACACTCATAAAATCAATAGATAAAAAGATATAGAGCTCTGAGATCAGGGATTCTTTATTAATATTAAACCATGTTAACTTAATAATTATTTACAATAATAAATGAAATTAGAAGCAATAATGTGAACACGATTAAGCAAAGATTACGAATTATCTTTTTCATAAAAAAAATGTGATTTTTAGATAAATAATGTTATACATATATACAATATAGCGATATTTTGTTATTTTGAAATTAGATGTATCGAATTCAAATTTTTTTTCCAAAAATTTCTAAATCGACAACAGTATTCACATGATTTATGACGATAAAATTTATTATTTTTATAAAATGATGCATAACAGAATATAAAAATTACCTATAGAATCAAAAATCTCTCGTAAAAATCTCGCAAATGTTGAATCTATTCTTATGCGAAAGTTATGAGCGAGATTATAATGTATGTCAACGAAGACAAAGAAAACAAGAAAGAGAGAGAGAGAGAGAGAGAGAACCATCAACATTTACGCGCCCTCGTTTCTGCAAATCTCACCCTGTCCAGGAAGTATTTCTTCCGAGCTGGTGGGCCGCGACGGAAATGAAAATTTCACATCTGAATTTTTTCGTATTCGCGTCCCTCCCTTAGGTTACTGCACGGACTGCCTGATGGTACCAAGCTGGAAATCCAGGACAATAGCAACGCCACCCTGTGTCACCCTGCATTAATTTCTGATGACGGAACGCTCATTTTCTTTGCTCACCCTCTCAGGACTGTCATCCAGCTTTCTTCAAAAAGGGCGTTATTCTTCCTTTTTTTTCTTCTTGCTCCATGCTGCAAATTGCTTGAGTTTAATCTGCGATTTTCAAGGAAAAACAATTTTCACATATCAATTGTATGTATTTATACAACAAATGTCGATAACAACTACAAATTCTAGATAATAACTGAAGTTGAAGGAGATAAATAATATTCGATTTTATAATCTATTGTATGTACAATGTTTCAAATATTTAGTTATTATATCTCTCATAAAGATTAAGGAAAATACTATAGCATTTCCAATGGAGAACTTAACAATAACATATTTATTGATAACTTAATCCGTTATTATATGAAATAAAATAACGCAAAATCTGTAAAGTCAATGTATACCTAATTGATGCATTTTGTTTATCCCCAAAAATCCTTGAAATTTTATAAAATTATCTTACATTTTTGCCCTGAAATACTCGCTTGACAACCAAAGTGTTCCCTTTTACCCCTCGTATAGCTCTTTCCTTCCGCGCATTCCTCGATTCTCCCTCCAGCTTTCATCCCCATTATAGTCCTTCGAGTACATATCCGGTGACCCGATTTAAAGCCAAAGGAGGGCGATTTCCTCCGTGTGATCGGAAACGTGGGGAGACACCAATTGAGTACTGGATGACCGAGGCAATCGTTTCGTCGTCGATTAAATGACATCTTCGTCCGCACCCTTCGTCCCCTTCATGCGCGTTAATTTCAGGCAGATCGCTGTTGAACTTGCATTTATATTGCACTGTATTTTGCAATATAATTCTCACCTGAAACAATTTATCTTCCTCGAAGAGATCTAGGTTATCAAGATCAATAGCTTCAATAGTTCTTTTTAGTCATTTTTCTTATATCTCTTTACACAGAAAGCACCCGACCTATATTCTCATTGCGCGTTACATAATGTAACAAATAAAACAGTGGATCTTTATCTTTGCCATTTGTTAAATTTCCAGTGGGTCTGGTTTGCCTCTCCAGACGGTGACCGAGCGCCTCTATCATCTGATTCACGATGATACCCCTAAATAGCGACCCCGTAGAGACAATCAATCAGCCGATCACTGGACCTTGACTGTGTCCACATTGCGCGTAGTGAATGCGTGCCTGTGTGCGTGTGTGACATGCTCACTCGTATGTCTCGTGTCCCTACTGGTTGTCTTTCCTCATCACCGTTGCAATAACGTACGCGAAGCTTTCGTTGCGCACTCCTCTCCCTGTCTCCGTTCCATTTACACTACGTGCTGATCTTGCCGTCCATTCGTGTTTAATACGCCACATCGACGGACCAGACACCATAAGGGGCGCGAGAGGCTATGAAATAAAGTAACACGCAACACGTGAATGGGTCGGTGCATCTGCGTCATTGAGCATCACGTATGACAGATTTAAGTAGCTCGTGTCGAGCAACGTTCGAACATAGTTTGCGAATGATGAATTTGAGTATTTTTATCAAGTATTGTTTCGAATTGGTACCAATTTCATGGCTGATACAAAAATGCCATTGACCACTAATGTATTAAATTAGCTTCAATTCTGAGAAATTACACTATCTGGAATCAAACTGTTACCAAAGTTACATAAACACACTAGTAATGAATAACAGAATAATAATACGCTCATTTAAAAACACGATAAACAGATATGCGATATCACATTTCGATATATCGCATAAAAATAATGTGTTTCTCTGCAAAAGACAGCAAGCAAAATATGTGAGCATACAGTCGCAAATTGTAGTCATTCATGTTGCAATAAATTTTATTACACACACGCTTTCATAATTCGTTTCCCAAAAATATACGTATTCTTCGGTTCTCTAGCCGCTTCCGAAACGGGAATGCAATATCGATATTAAACGTCATCGTACACGCGGGCAACAATGTCGACCCACGTACTCGTTCCGTTCACCTCCACTTAATCGGGACGGTGGGATGATGAGGGGCTTCGAGAAAAAAAAGAGGACAGAAAGGCAAGGGCGTGTTTGGTGTTTCCGATTCTATGAACGCTTGACCTATTGTCTCCAGAGTTTAATTTTTACCCCTCTCCCCCTCACCGTCATCTTGCACCACGGATCCGGAGCACCCTCTCATGCTTTCTCGTACATTTTTCTCCTCGCAGTTCCTCCCACGTCATTCGTAGCCGACCTGCCGACGTATTCAGACATGGTATATGCGACAATGCTGCACAGGTCCTCGTTGTGAGACAAGGCGCGGTGCACAATGCGACAGCAATCAGGAGCCGCGCCCCTGCCAGCGGGATCTCCGCATCTCCTCGCAATTATTATTTCCTCTTTTATCCTTTTTCCTTGTCTTCCTTTCTTTTTGTTTCCTTCTTTCTCTCTTTTTATTCAGTACCCGCGATAGAACGCGTTTCTCGATGGGGAGGGAGAAGGGAGAGGGGAGAAACCGATTTTTCCCAATTCCTTCAAGCCTCTTCCCTACGCGCCCAACCGTAAGGAACAACGATTATACAACTCGCGCGAGATACTCGGTAGATAAAACATTCGTTCATGCGAAACTCGTCGTTACATCGCGCAACGCGGTTACACTGCGTTCTGCATGACATAGTGCCTTCTTATGACTTCACGTTGAATCTTCACTCACAGAAACGAAAGAGAAATACGTCACCGCTACATACTCACTCAGATTTGTTCACGAACGCAACTCTGAGAAGATGTGGCGCGGCGTACGAGAACCAAATATCGGTTTTAGGATACTACCGCGGCAGCGGGGTATGTTTGTTCGGAGCAATGGATGGATGGCTGGATGGCTGGGTGGATAGATGGATGGATGGGCGCTTTGCTTACGCGAGGGGTTACGACGCACTGCGTAAACAACGATCGGGTTTCGTGCCCGCTTTCTTCTTCCTGGTTCTCTCGCCTGTCTCCGACTCGCGTCGATCTTGGGAGCCGAAAGGATGCCCTTTGCAGTCGGGAAAACCGATCCGATTTTAGGGAGAGACAAAAGGCTGGGAACAACCAGCAGTGACGTAAAGCAAATCGGGATATTGTTACGATAGGATTATTTTTAAATCGTTACTCGTAATACTTCACATCTTGATCAACAGTTGTAAAGTAATAATGTGCCAAACTATCAAAGGATTCGTTCCAAAATTATGTTGCTTTATTTCTATTTGAATGTGTGTTCTTTTACCTTATTTCATTCAAACAAATCTCTTGTCAAATCTTATTGTTAAAATGATGTTTATACTTACTATTCTTGAAACTCTATCTCACTATAGAAATTACAAAAAGTAAAATCTTTCCACAACTTCGCGTTGGAATAATTAGAAAATGTTGTCGCTGCAATAATATTGGTTTATGTACCATTTACATTAATCTCGCGACGCTTGTACGGAACATACGCGAGAAAACTCGAAAATTATATTGCAAAAATAGTTACCATTGGATTAAGTGAAGAGAGAGAAAGAGTTAGCTTCTAACCGCGAGAGCGTGTTCAACTATCGACGGACTGGCTGTTCCCGCCAGGAAGTGCCCGGACATTATCGAAGTTTCGACGTTCGGTCTAACCAAATTCGGGACGATGAGAACGAGGGCAATTTAGTTACCTGGCGCGTTGACTGGCGCAGCAGACTATTCCAGGTCGTGTGTCGATCGATGTTCATCCATGTAAAAGGGTGGGTGGCGGCGGGTCGAGGGAGCGGATGGTTAAAGGACGGCGGTAGCGGGCGGGCGGTCGGAGGTTGTAATAAGCGTAATGGACATAGCACCCCCGCCACACGCATGCCCTCGGTCCTCGCAACGCGTTCGCGCGGCAAAGGGTTGCTTCCTGTAATCGTGAGAACGCTCGTCCGCGCTGGTCTCCGAATCCTTACTTTCCCCTTATTCTCGCCGAAATCACAAAAATTTTTATAATAGCATTTAGGAGAATTTAAATTTATCGCAAATTTAAGATTTTAATTTGTATGATATATTATTAATTATTGGATAAAACCCAGAATTATTACTTTTTTGCGTTATGACCGGAAAAGTAATTCGGCGCGTAGTCGATTGAATTTGGAAAAAAGGTATATAAAAATCACACAAATAAAAATTTATAAAAAGCACTAAGATCCAGCTTGACCGTAGAAGGCGTTCTTATTTCAATTTGTATGTATTACATTAACGGTCGAATATCTCCAATTTTATTACTTTTTTGTCATATTGATTTTTCATGATGAGATTTCTTGTTTTTTATGATTTCATTCGGATTATCTTGCTTTCTCAAAAGCATCAGTTGTCGTTAGAAATTAATCCTGAAATTAGCGCGATATTGAATTGATATGAATTATATCAGCGGAAGCAGCAAGATGCAGTATCCAAGACATGGTGCCGACTATAAAAACAGTAATTTATAATGGCGATAGCCAAGTTGATATAAATGGTATTCTAGATAACTCAGCAATATATATATATTTTTTTAATTATCTCTATGCGAAATGTATCGCGTGAGAATATTACTTAGAGTTACTTAGAAAAATATTCAAGATATGCAATCATTATTTTAAAAATTGATAAGAGATTTACTTAAGTGCGAAATAAAATAAAATATTGTTCGAATAAAACATGAAATGACAAAGGAACTTCGAGATAAAATCTGTTGCTTTAAGGAGCCACATATCTAAGATTGATAAAAGAGTATTCGATCATTTCTTCTTCGATTCACGTTTGCAATGAATTAAAAAGATTTGAGAAAAGAGGGTCCTGATCATACATCAGGTGAAAAAAAGTGAAGAAGAAAAAATAATTTCCGAAAATAGATATGAGCGAAAAAAGAATAAAGTATTTCAGTCAAATCGAAAACAGTGAACAATGTACTAGTACCAGTATCGAACGCATAATGCTAGAAGCTACTAATATTTTTGAGCCTTAAATATAATCCTTTAACTCTTAATTGGTGATGGTTGGGTTACTTGACTCGTAAATAGGCACGTGTGTTTAACTAACATTAATATGTGTGGCCTGGTCATTTTGACCAAAACATACATTTGCATATGTGTATTAAATAATAATTAATAAGAAACATTTCTAATAATTTAAAGGGACATAATAAAACTAATGAAAATAGTCTTTATTATGTAACTTTTTTTCTTCTTTCTTTTTTCTCTTTTCCACTTCTTTCTTTGCCTTTTTTAAATCCATTATTTTTATTAAATTTATTAAATTTATTAAAAATGTATTCTTAAATGTACGTTTGTAAAAATTTAATAAAATGTGTTAATATATTCTTATTTTAATTTTATTTTACACTCGACAACAAAATTAAAGCATCACCTATTCTGCAACCCAAAAATAAATAAATTTCAAGAAAGTGTAATTTGGTCAAAAATGATTGTAATAAAATTGGAGATATTCGACCGTTAATGTAATACATACAAATTGAAATAAGAACGCCTTGTACAGTCAAGCTGGATCTTAGTGCTTTTTATAAATTTTACTTGTGTGATTTTTATATACCTTTTTTCAAATTCAACCGACTACGCGCCGAATTACTTTTCCGGTCATAACGCAGCTATAAGTTAAACATGAACAGGTAATATTACATTAATTAAATTAGAAATAATTTAATAATTAACGATGCTAACTTGCATCTTGATATTAGACCCCTTATCCCCCCTGAAAATATATATTAATGATATTAATGATATTTTTCGCAATAAATTCTTTACAGTTTTTTCAGGGGGGATAAGGGGTCTAATATCAAGATGCAAGTTAGCATCGTTAATTATTAAATTATTTCTAATTTAATTAATGTAATATTACCTGTTCATGTTTAACTTATAGCTGCGTTATGACCGGAAAAGTAATTCGGCGCGTAGTCGGTTGAATTTGAAAAAAGGTATATAAAAATCACACAAGTAAAATTTATAAAAAGCACTAAGATCCAGCTTGACTGTACAAGGCGTTCTTATTTCAATTTGATTGTAATAAAATTTTTCAAAAAGCATTTTATAGCTTAAAGACTACTTTTTAGATCTAGTACTTTAGAAAACGATTTTCTGATGGTTTACGAAGCTACACAGATATAAACGGAGATGTGTTAAATCTCAAAATATCACTCTTAGGCTAAAGGTGGTTTTTCAAAGGTCGAAAGAGGAGCAACAAAATCAAACTTAATGCAAATCGCAAGCAACAAAATCAGGAAAACGTAATCAGTTGAGATATCTCATTAATTTACAGTTTTGAAGTGTTGTACTGACGTAGGACGGCTGAGAATGATTTTTCAAGGATCGAGGATAAAACAACAAAATTAGAAATTGTGCAACAAATTGGCAACAAGAGAGCACTAAAGTTCTATGTATGTTTCGTTGGATTGTGTTGAAGTGGCTGTGTCAGCTTAATAGACGTTTACAATACACAAAATTTTAAAAATTTGATTTTATTAAATTTATAAATGTAACCAAATTTAAACTTTTTTGGATCCTCGATTTTATGCTTAAAAATTTCAATACAATCATTCTAAACTTAAAATTGTTCTTAAAATGTATAAAACTACAAATACTATATAGGATTATGTGGATCATAATATAAATTCATTAAATTTTATCGATATTTTTTAATAACTTTCAGATACACTATTATATTATCCTATATATGACCTCTTGAAGATGATAGTACAAAATTACTGATACTAAATATATAGAATCTTTCAACTGCTGTACTAATTGGTAATGCTTTTCGATGAGTGTCATCGCTTTACGCTTGATGGATCTGGGAAATTTTATTCCCCTAGGAATTTTAATTCCTTTTAAGGTAACATAAGTATTTATTAAGTTTAATAAATGCTTTTTTTCAATATTGGGAAATCCTATAATAATTCAATATCAAACCTCTTTAACTTTAGAAATCGTTGCAGTTCTTCTTCAAACTCCATATGTTTATAATATCTTAAAACTACTCAAAGACGATTTTATATACAACAGACTATGAATATTAGTTGAAAAATGAAGATTAAATATACAAAAATTATGTCGTAAATATAGTCCAAAATATAAAAAGTAACGATAAAAGTAATTGTTAAATTCATTATCGTTACGTAAAAAAATGTAACTACGTTATCGTTACAATTACAAGAAAAAAATTACACCGTTATCAGTTTATTATTTAAAAAAAAGTAGCTGTAAGGGGAACGACGTTACATTTAACAGCGTTACTTCCATATCCTGTGTATTAGTATGCAGTATAATGTGTTATTTTTATACGGAATATACTAAATCACACGTGAATGAAATACTTTTTACACATTTGGATTTGGAGTGCATAGGTTTAGTCTTTCGAAGGATCTTCAAGCAAGATTGTGAACTAATGCCTTACTCGTAACGCCGTTACCGTTACTATTATTTCTTTCTGGTAACAATCATTACATTTTTCTGCCTATAATGGTAACGGTAATATTATTAATTTTTTGCAGTAACGGTAACGAATTTTTACTTTTATCATTACTTTATAGGCAGGGCCGGAAAATAAATTTTTCACATGTGTGGAGTGGCCAACGGGCGAGGAGAGGAGGGGGGAAGAACTGGTTAGAGCTAAATTTAAATTTTATGTATATATTATACCTATATATATACATATATAATAAAAATTAAAAAATAAAGTACACATACGGCTTCATATTATCTTAAATTATTTTCGGTCTTTATGTTGCCTTTTATTTATATTTATATTGAAAGTACTTACTTTGTTTTTATACAAATTTTTATTTATCGCGAATGTAGCTCATCAAATATTATTTTTATTTATGAATTACTAGTTTCTATATCAAATGTGGCCATTCGATTGGTCACCTAGAGGGAAGGAGATTCCGCCAAGAACCAATCAGAGCACGTAACATTGTTCATTGAGATCGCCAATAAAAAATCCAATAAACTATAATTTATTGAACATTATAATAATTATTCGTCAAAATTTATTTAAGTTAGATGCTCGACGTGCGTGAAAATTCAATTCATATGTGTGGCATACTTCACCATTCCAAACACAGATCGCGGCCCTGTTTGTAGGGCAAGATGGGAGAAGACAGGATGACGAAATAAGACAGAGACATATCTCCTGTTACCCTGTATCGCACGATTCGAATGCAAGAATCACAATCGAGCGTAATACACATTAGATGTGGCCCTTCGGTTGAAAGTTACTCACAAGCCAGCGAAGTAAGAGCAGCGTTATCGAGTTAGACCATTATTTATATTTTTTTTGCAATTTCCTTATAATTCTATAATTTTTTCATTTGTGGCATTAGTATTAATAGTATATTTTAAAAGTGTATCACGCAGGGATACTCCGTCTTATCCCGCCCAGGGGCAAGATGGGAAGAAATGTCTTTCTTTTACATTTTTTAATTTTTTTACAATTCTCTAAAGATTTTATTTAATGATAGTTATATTGAAAGATTAATAAATATTTAAAGAATATTTAAAAAATAAAGATGATTTGTTGATTATGAAAACCTAACTCTTATTCATCATTAAACTTTAACTACACCATCTTGTCCCACCTTCCTCTAAAGCCCTAAACGTATAATATATGCACTTAGACATATAGGCATATAGATATGTTGTAAATATAATTAAAATATCGTAAAGATAACAAAAGAGTACTTAATCAATTGTTACTTCATAACGGTAATGATAATGCATATAAATATGCCCAACCCTGTTTTCAAGAGTTAACAACGTACAAGTCATTCCACTGCTGATCGCAATCACGAGGATATTCGCTTGCAGCGAAAAACGCGGTGCGTAGCGTCGCGCGTAGTCTCCGATGCGTGCACGTGGCCGCGCACTGCACGTGAGCGTTGCATCGTGCCGCGTGCTGCACACCGTACGTAGTTCTGTGTGCTCGGTGGAAAAGCAATCCACACGCGTGATATATTATGCAGTCTCGCTAAGTGGAACCCGGAGATGCCGAGCGGAAGAGCAATGAAAAAGAGAGAGGAAAAGGTAGCGAGAGGGAACTAGCGTGAAGAACGAGCGGGACGACGTCGCACGTTGAGTGAATGCATACCAGAGTAAGAGAAAGAAAAAGAGAGAAATAGATGGGGAAGGGTGGACCGGAGAGCGAGCGCAAAAGCGCAGAAAGGAGAGGGCGAGGTTACTCAAAACGAGCGGCTGTATTAAGTGCGCCTATAGATTACGACGCTGGGAAAAGTAGAGGCGCACCGCGCTAAAACGCTTCGGGAAAAAAAATTACCGTACGGGCTCCCGTACGTCATCCTCGCGGCCTCGCCTCGCTTGATTTCTCTCTCTTTCTCTCTCTCACTCTCTCTCCCTCCCTCCCTCTCACGTGCATGCGAGAGCGTGTCGTTTCTGGCCGGGAGCACGGGATACGCGTTTTTCATGGTGAAGAACACTTGGACGGCGCCTTTTTCTTCAAACTGACGACAAGCACTGTCGCTCTTTCTCTCTTCCGCCTCGATCCGTCTCAATCACCGTGGAGAACACGCCGGGGGATGGAAGTATAGTTCGCGATTTATACAGGGTGGTCTAAAAGTCCGAAATTTCAGCCAGCCAATTATTTTCGAAATTATTGTTCTGAGAAAATGCTTCAGAAAAAACATGTTGCATAGTGTTTTGAAAAAGTCTCGATGTTCAGTTATCAAAACCTGTAACAAAATATCCCTACAAGCGTTATAAAATTATTTAATATTAAATAAATATTACACGAGAAATAAATATTATTTATTTTAATATTTTAAATTATCAGGAATCATAATTTTTAAATGTAATAATTATAACGTTTATGAATATTTTATGCATAAAATAGTTCACATAAATTT
>QKQZ01022986.1:0-20742 GCA_003595255.1 Solenopsis fugax | reverse complement strand
TTCCGATCAAACAATCGTAATATCCGTTTGTTACTTTTTAACCGGATCGAACATTTTTGCATTAATTAGCAGGTAATGCAAAAAGAATGAGGTCTTTGAAAAAAAGATCACGTTGCTTTCCACTTGCAGATGACCCTGCTATCCCTCTGTCGAGGTGGCAACGATCTATCGGAAGAGACAAAGAGAAATTTCGAAACGTGGTTGCAGCAGCAACAGATAGGTCTCGGTATGAACCCAATACCACCCACTTCCAACCATCATCATCACACGCAAAGTCCGCAGCCTGACAGCGGTGGCACGATCGCCCCCGGCGGCGGTCCAATAGGACCGCCGCATCCGGCGCTTCTTCAGTATTCGCACAAGACCAGGATGAGGACTAGCTTCGACTCGGAGCTCGAGTTGCCGCGTTTGCAACGTTGGTTCGCCGAGAATCAGCACCCGTCGCGCGAACAGATACAGCACTACGTCGCGGAATTGAACTCCCTGGAGTCGCGCCGCGGCAGGAAACCACTGGACGCGAACAATGTCGTGTACTGGTTCAAGAATGCCAGGGCGGCGCAGAAGAGAGCCAGCATGAACGGCTGTAGTCCTCCCGGGCTCAGCCCGAGGGGCGCCAGCATCGTCAGCGAGGACTGCACGGACGAAGAGGAGGACACTAGGCATCAGGTGCGTGCCGTTCCGTGAAAAAAGAATTAAAAATGTATAGAAAGATGCCAACAGTTAAATACAGTAGAGCCTTCCATATTCGAAGTTCCATTATCCGAACAGCGTTCTGTGGTAATGTTTACAAACTGTTTAAATATACATATTCTTTTACGTGACTTCTCTTTGACTGATTATATCCTAAACAGAACAATTTAGTACGAAGCTAACAGCATACACTATGCAATGGGAATAACTAAACGAAAACGTGTAGTTTTAAATATTGAAATAAAATGTGAAATAATTAAAGCTCTCGAACGTGGTGAAAGTGTTGCAGAATTAGTATAAATCCATGGTGTAGGTAGATCTACAAGATCTACAATGAAATTTAATAAGAATGTGTATATTCTATTATCCGAAAATTCCCTTATCAGAACAATTTTGTCTCCCTATTATTTCGGATATGGGAGGCTCCACTGTATTTTAAAAATGATGACTTTTTTCCAAATCTCAATAGATGTGTCTTCGCCTAACGATAAAAAATAAAATTTGAAGGTTTCGGAATATTCTGCATAAGATCATAACGTTTGATACTTAAAGTGAAATTTACGTGAAACCCGAAAGAGATGAGGTTTTTTAATCGCTGCTTTCAGTCGACATCGGGGTCACCCTGCCCACCGAGCAGTCCACCTGTCGGTCCTCTGTCCTTGACCACGAGACCCGAGGATCAGCAACAGCCGCCGACGTCGACTCCGTCCTCGGTGAAGCAGGAGGACGCGAGGGTGTCCTCCGGTTCCGAGGACGACGAGACCAGGCACACGGGCCCTATTCCGCCAGGATTTTCCCTGGTGCCCAGCCCCATGTTCGGCCACGGTATAATGTACATGTCGCATTATCTGCCGCCGCGTGGACCGGCCGGTTGTCCCACCAGCATGCTGGCCGATGAGAGAAGGAAGAGAAACCGGACGTTCATCGATCCCGTGACGGAAGTGCCGAGATTAGAGTATTGGTTTAAGCGGAGCACTCATCCAAGCCACGCGGTATGTATAAATCGATCGTACATTGGTATGTCGTTATTGTTCACTAATTTGTCCTTCCTTCGATGGCGATATTAACGTGTTACGAGAAATTTCTGAGGATTATAATAGCACGTTCATAAATTGCACAATTACACTTAAAGTAAAATATTTCATGTACATAAAAACACATTGCGTTCAGATGCACATGCTTTAAGCACTTTAGTAAACTTTATTACAAAACGCATAATTAATAGGTATTTAAGCTTCCTTGCTTAGAATTTTTTTTTTAAATAGCTCCATTGTCGCTGAAAATTCAGTTTTTAAATCCCTACATTTCTCCCTATGGGAGATTCGCTGAATTTTACAATCGGTCCATAGCTCATTCTGTCGTACACGGAGGAGTTGAACAAGATGCCGTATCGCCAGAAGTTTCCGCGTCTGGAGCCGAAGAACGTGCAATTCTGGTTCAAGAACCGCAGGGCCAAGAATAAGCGGCTGAAGATGGCTCTGTTCGAGGGCGAGTCGCCGCAACAGCATCCATATCATGCCGACTAGTTAATTTCCTTAAATAACTAGGGACAGAAGCGTGAGTGAGGCGAAGCCTTCGCAGCACGAAAAATAAAGGGAAATCGTTAACCGACTTGTTACTCCTTACTATCGTTGATACGCGGCTTTAAACGCTTTACTTGGCCGCACATTCATTGTAATTATCACATAACAATTAATATAATTATTATGGACTTTCATGAGTGTACATACGAGATGATGTCGAATAAAAGGTATACGTCACGACAAAATAATGTTATTAAGCATCTGCCCTTTTTGCGCCAAGTGCAAATTGGCGGAATGTATTAATATAATATAGGTGATGATGATGATGATGATAATATTTCCAGACAATTAATATTAATTTATGTATTAATTATACCTCAATATAAAGGCAATACTAGAAGAATAGAAATAAATGTGGATCGTCTACGAACCTATAAATATTATATAAATTGTTTTTCTAATTTTCAAGTTCATTCATCAAATTAAGAAAATATCTTTTATTATTTCTGAATCGATTTCCAGAGAAATGTCACCCGACAAATTTCTTTCTCGAAGAATTGCTATGAATTTTGCAGCTCGTCGTCTCACAAGAAGATGAACGTGCGGAGAGGTAAGAGCTTTAAGAGCGATTCGTTTCGTTCGTCTCGCAAAGGGCGAGTACAATAAATCGCCAAATGGTGTTTCGTGAGTTTCGTAGAGCCTGTAATAACATATATATGTATATATATATATATGTTTAAACGGACGAGACGATGTGTTCACACGCGTGTGCAATAGAAGCGCGCACAACGATACTGTCTCCAAGTCTACGAATGCACAAAGCAGCCGCCCCGACCGAAATCTCGCAGCTAAGATAAGACAGCCGAGCTGTCATCGAGTCAACCCTAACTCAAACGTCACAATAGTCAATGAGTCTTTCTCTAAAAGCGGCGTACTATCTGTCTACGGCGCTACTCGCGTGTTCGCGTCGCTCGCGGAGAGTTTCAGGGACAGTAAGACTGCGGATGCGGCTGGGAATGACAAAGAGACCGGATGAAACGGAAGCACGGTGTATTGACGTGTGATAAAAAGTATCCGCCAAGCGCCGGGATAGCGCCAACCCTTTTTTTATTGTATTTTTATTGACGGCACATCCTTTTTGTATTGCGGAAGGAAAATGTACGAGTATTTCGTATCGTTAAGTTTCCGCTTTCATTGATAGTGATGCGTTTCAATGAGCAATTATTCACCACAAGATACTTACAAGTATTCTATTGGTAGACTCGTAGAGGAAGCAAATCGAGCGGGATTATTGAGCAGGATAAAATCCTTACGGCGATATGACGGGATTTTCGTGCTCCGTTTTGTATCTTGTATTTTGCAAAATGGAAGACTCTCGCGTTTAAGTACGTAGCAATGCGCAAAGACGATGCCGAGGGGATATCGCTGTCATCTACGACACGCGCGCAGGACCTGTCGTCCTGGTGGGCCCGCCGGGGGTCGTCCCGGATTTAATGAGGATAGGCGGATTTGTCCAATTAAAACGTCTTACAAGGATCCATCCGGGTCGACGCTCATTCGCAAAACATCGAATCTAGACTTTGCCGCAGCAGCCTCTTCTTATCCCCGCGCTATATAAGTACCTACCTACCGTTATCCCTCTCGTTATCGTTATCGGGCTCCGCCTTCTGAACCGAGCGCGACTCGGGGAGCAGCGGCGTGGCAGACAAGGATTTATGAAACTTGTTTCGAGTGCCGTCCGTATCCGCGAATGTCGTACGGATTCTACCGCGTCATCGAGCAAAACACAACTCGTGATCGAAGGTGAGTGGATTGGTGTTATATCGTTGGCAGTCTATTAAAAGCGAAGACTTATAGATCACAACGTTAGGGCGCAATATCTTGTTTTGATGCGTTACGCAAATATTATATATACAAGTGCGAATTGTGAAAAAGTTTAAAATACATAAAACAATATCAAAACTAATGAAATCGTAGAGTTAACTGGACAAATTTCAATTTTAATAAATATAACACAATGTCAGAAATTTCAGTAACGCATTTTTTAATACATTTGCAGTTAGTTCATTATATTAAAAAATTTGATATGCAGTTTTTTTTATTGTTTTAGTTACAATATTATTTTACTAACCGCCAAATTTGACATGTAAAAGGAACCTTATTTATTATTTTTTTATCATCGTTCCTTGGTATTTCGTTTCTTCGTACGACCTCCAGGATCTTCAATCGGAAGGAAGCGAAAAAAGAGCAGGTTGGTCGATCGGATAAGAAAATTGCTGCCGGGCCGTAGAGTATGAAGAATCAAGAGGGAACAGTGAAATGGCAGCGGAGGAGAGAAGAGAAGCGACGTCTTATGAAAATCTGAAAGTCAGCAGCTCGGAGGATCATCCCTCTATCTGATCTTAATTTGTCAGGTCGCGCGCAGACAATTTAGACCACACCATTCGCACTAAATCGTTATGAAAAATGGCCACTTTTGCGAAAATTAGCTTTCTGCCGTCATCGACGTGTATAATAAAATTTCTGCCAGACATGTACATGGCAGTGTTTGTCTCGCCGTTACATCGAAATATTTTTCACTGATTTTTAAAACATCTTAATATGTAGATGTTATCTAAATAGAATTTTTTTCGGACAGAAAAAAACAACAAATTTATTGTTGACAGTAATATTAACAACAATATACAATAATAATTTATCTGACAATACAAGACTTAATTTCGCTAAAATAATTGCAATTATAAAAGAATCCATTTTAAAATTTAGCGAATATGTCTTTCGCTATTTAAAAAAACGCAATATAATTTAAAAATACGTGCGACTAATTGTTACATTTTAATAGGTGAGAATAAATTTCCGTGCGAGTTATATGCGATAGCAAGCGAGCTGCTGACAGCCGACAAATTGCGAACAATCGAAGGGAATTTAGGATCATTTAGGGCCGATGAACATAGCGCGGCGCAACGCGAGCTAGACATTGCCCTTTGCATACCCGCACGATCGTGTACACGAAAAGTATCTACGAGACGTGGGTACACGTCTCTCCAAAGGAGCATTGTGTGTGCTTTGGCATTCAGAGGACGTTCTTATCTGCCTATCCGGGGAGCTGTCAGCAAAGTTCCTGAATAATAACAGAGAGCTTGCGGAAGAGAAAGAGAGAGAAAGAGAGGGGGGAGTTATAGGTAGAACGAGAGAGAGAGAGAGAGAGGGAGAGGAAGGAGGAAAAGGGAAAGATAGAGACAGCGAGAGAGAGAGAGAGAGAGAGAGAGAGAGAGAGAGAGAGAGCCGCGCGGTTCTGCTATCAGCCGCAGCTAGGATATGCCTAACTATTCTGTTTCCATACGGCTGCCGGACGTTTCGCCGTAGATAATGTTGCCCAGGATGGTTAGATTGTTGGATGCGATTGATAAGAACCGAAAATGCCCTCCGCCGCTGAATCGGATTGTAACGAACGCGAGTAGAGCGAGAGCCGGCTACATAAGAGCGTCGTTCCTATTAATTATTCATTCGCAATCGCGGACGTAAGTACTATCTCGTAGAGACGTAACTTTTCCCATAAAAATAGTTGCTAAAATGTGTCGCAAATGTCAATGAGGTATGCGGTAGCTCATTACTTATGCGTTCCACAACTGGGCATTAATAATTTACGTTTGTGAACGTGAGTAATGATAACTGGATAGGTACACAGACTTGTTATATTAATAGTTTACAAATACGAATTCATGATACATAAATCAAATTTACGAGAATGCAAACTAGAAAACTATTTGAAACTTTTTAATCATAGGTAGTTAGAATCTCTTGAATAAATTGTACGTTTATTAAGGAATCTGCGTAAATGAAATGACATAAATATGTGACAAGAGAGAAAGGACTTTCTTTTCGAGAGTTAGGCGAAAGAAACAACGGCAAAATAGTTAGAAGGGAGACGAGAGAGCTGTTTGGATGAAGTCACGAGATAGCGGAGGGGTTTGAGAATTCGAGAGCTCGCAAATTAGCCGCAGGATTGGCCTCATAATCCTTGAGGGATGCTACGGTCGGCGATGCGGCTTCCATCTTCTTGTCCTGCTCTCATTTCTCCCTCTTTATCCGTCGCTTCCTCTTACTATTTCTTTCTCCTTTCGTTCACGAGGAGGGTAGCTGATGAGGTCATATAAACGAACTCCGCTTTCCCCCTTCTTATTCTTTAATCCTACTCCTCCCAGCACTCGCGCGGCTATACTAAAAATTACGAGTAGCGAAGACGACCGGCTGAAGGCCAACGATTGAAAGTAATGAGCCGTGGAAGGAAAATCACCAAGGGGTAGGCCGTATTCTTCGCTGCGAGTAATCCGATGGTCGGATAATTAATCCCGTTAATTTATCGGCACCGACGATGCGATCGTGCGTGTGAAGAAAGAATAACCGAGTCAACATTTTTTTTTCTCATTTACGAGAAATAAAGCATGGCCATATAATGTCTGGCCGAAGACATTTATTGATCATTTTGGACATCCTAAGGAGGATGTCCAAAAAAGGTTACTTAGAGGTGCCATTAGGTGAAGTAGCATGTCCGAATAAATATCTTCTAGAAATATTTTCTATCTTTTTTATGTTTATGTGAAAAAGCTCGCGTAGAATTATCCGAGTGTATCTGAAAAACCGAAGGAGACCGCATATAATAATAAAGAGCCAATATCGATCTTAATTCCATGAAAGCTTAAAGGGGCAGAAATCGCGGTGGTAGTAGCACTGTGATTCTGGATGGACCTAGCGCGACGACGTCTTAATTGATCTACTGCCGAATGTTACACGATTGGACGGGGGGTATTAAGCCTCGGAGAGAGTGGACGCTTAGCGGTCATTGGCCAAGATCTATCGCGAGAGTAGAGCCCAAGGAGAGGAGATCATACCACTTAGCCCGCTCGACGCGGGAGCTCCTTTCGCGACCGTAAATAAAAGAAATCCTTGTAATGGCCTTTGGCGAAGATCCTCCTACCATCCACTCCTCTCCTCACTCGTCCCGTCGGCGAGCGATCCTTACCCCGGTTATTAAGCCCCCGGAGGCAACCGCCCCGGCGTATCAGAAGCTCGTAGGCCCGAACGGTCGGTCCAGCCAGCAGCCGCAGTTAATTCCTTAACCCTTATAGACTTCGAGAAAATTTAGGGACCCCCGGTGGTGTAGGAATAGGGGTAGGGATGCGCCCGCGTACATAAACCGGGTGGGGATGGGGGAATGGAGAGCGAGAGCGAGAGCGGTGGGTAGTCTTGGAGAGAAACCGTGAGCTGAACCAGGAATACCAGGTGCTCCTGGGATCTTGGCGGCATCTTACGCCCGGACGATACATAATTTATGTCGCGCTCCGGTGGGCTTAAGACAGCATTAAGATCGACCGAGCACCAACATCTCCGCCACATCCGCCCCCTCCCCCTCCGTCCCCGTGCGGGATCTACCGGTGCCCTGCATCCGCATGACCGTTATTTGCACGTGGTAAGAAAGCGCTTATGCGGAGGCCCCGGCGATTAGCTCGCTTCACAGGCGGATAGATCACCGGATGGGTTGGGGTTGTTGGTGAACCTGAGCTCGTTGTACGAGGGTATAACACGAGGGAAGAGCGCAACCGAGGGAAATAGGCCGATAAAAAAAGGAATCGTAAAATTTTGTCTATAATACGATAGGAAGATTTCTTTTGAAACCTGGTAATCCGCTTGCGTTCATCATCATTCAATTTTTGCCTCTTTTAATGTGATACAATGAATATTCTGCTGATGTTCTTCAATATTCTTTTAGATTTTTGTCTCGTAGATATATAAAGCGTTTTTTAAGTCGAGGCGTTATTCTTAACATACAAATAAACGATACAGAGTTCTGCAAAGCACATTAGAGTAAAACATAAAGTGTATGAAGGTTGAATGAAGTGTTTTATGTCCGCTCATGTCTGCTGGAAACAAAAAACGTACAGCAAACTTCGATTTAAACGAGACATATCCGCGTCCAGCATGGACCCCGCAAGGGGACGAAGATCAATGTCGCGTGTGTACCGGGGCTTTCGATAAATTCGTGGACACTGATTAGTTCTTCTTTTACGAGGATCAGAAGGAATGCCATGTGGCTTAAGTTCCATTCCTGAAAGAGATCAGGATTCGAACGGAGGGGTTGCTGATACGATACCGATGGCTTTTAGCCTTTTCATGGTTGGCCAAACAGAATCCTTCGTACCGGGGCACGCGCGCGCGCGCGCGCGAGTCCTTTTGATCCGGCGCTCGGAAGCCACGGCTGGAGCTAACTGTGGAAGGATCAGGATATTGCGCACATATTTCCTCGCCGGCTGACTCCGGGCGATCTTTCTTACCCCCGTGTTTATTTATTACCGGGTTTAGCGTTACACGTGTAATATCTGACTATATTTTCGTAAAGCCAGTAAAAGCGACACCATCTTTTTAAAGCTTGACTTGACGGCCGACCACGTTTTATCAATTTGAATTATATATCAGTATCCAAAATTTCTATAATGTTTGCATTATTTATGATCTTAATTTTTAATTAAATTGCTATGACCAAAATAATATATCAAAACGTCCTTTTAATCTTCTAGTGCTTTTTTTTATCGTATGATAAAATCTAAATTAAAAACACATTTTTTATATTTTTCAGTTTGTTTTTTCCAAGGAGATTAAATATGCTGAAAAAGATATTCCTCTCTTAAAATTGAAGTATCTTCTCTTTTTGTTCTTTCTTTTTAAAAAAGATAGATATTACACGGTTAATTTTTTTTATACTTAAAAGTCAAAATTTATTATATTCCCACAAATTTATTTATTTAACAATTGCTCAAATTCCAATAAAAGGTCTCTCTTCGTAACCGATTATAGTGCAATCGTAGGGACGGCGGTATCAACGCGGTTTAGGCTTCTTTCACGGTCCAGACGGCCGGATGATCAGCGGTCGAGCATCTCCCGAGTGTCCCATGGGACCACGGGAGAGAGCAAAAGCCGCAGAAAGAAGGAGAGAAAAAATAATTGAAAATTTTCGGACGGCCAGATCGGGGGTGGGACGCGGGTGGTTCGCCGACCGCCGAGGACGTCTTGGCTGGGCGAGTCGCGATAAAGCAAAGAGCCCGTGCTAAATACTTACATAAATCTGTATTGCCTTGCGCAGCAAGGAGAGGAGCTTATACTACACCCACGTAGACACACACGTTGGCCGAACGCGCACGCAAACGCGCCTTCGCGAGAAGCGGTGTAACCCGCGTCGAGATTCGCTTCCCCGAGATGGAAATGTCGATGCCTTTTGTCCAGTTACGATTTCGTTATAAACAGAAAAAAATGAGTATCAAATCAACAATTCATTGTTTCATATATAAGAAAGAGTATAAAATCTTCTTGGAAGAATTTGATAATTTTAACCAGACATAATTTGCTTACGTGAAGAGAAAAATTGTCTCCATATGAGCAAATTATGTCTGTTTGAGATTATAAATTCTTCTAAGAAGATTTTATATTCTTGCTTATATATGAAACAATGAATTATTGATTTGATATACATTTTTTTTCTGTGTAGAAATAGTTTATCTCTTCTAAATACGCGCTTTTAATAAGTCACTTCAAATGCAACAATTTATAAAAAAATTGAATAAATTGGTGAAACAGTAGCAGCGCGTAATTTTCATAGAAGCTATAAGACTAAGAATCAATGTTCCACACGTTTGACATTAAATTCTTATTTGATTGAAATTTAATTATTGTTAATTTGAGAATTGTCTGGTATAAGCAGGATACAAATTTAATAATAAATGCGAAATGATCATTTTGTTACGCTTAAATTATTCCGTTAATTATTTCAATAAACTTGTGTATGGTTGAGGATGGTAATAATTATAACATTACTAACGTTAATTAACGGAGTATGTAACAGTTAACGCGTACCAACGAACATTCGACTGATTATTTTCATTACCTTTTTTTTTATCGATTCTCGTGCAAATTACAAAAGAAAAATAAAACACGTGACGTCCGCGAACGCGCCTCGCTTTTCGCGCCAGCCGATCGAATCGAATCGATAATAGTTAATGCTATGCATTTAATGCCGAATACACAACGGCGCTGGAGAAACGCGGAGATTCATGTGTAATATACAGCGAGCCATAAATATCGTAACACAGAGCCGTCGACGGCGCCTGCCACAACACGGAGGGTGGGCGGTGTAGGTAGTAAGGGTGTCTCACGGGGGAGACTCAATTGATAAACGGATAAAAGCGAAGCCACAGTGGTTTCGTATCACGCGGAGACGACGTCGCTTTCCATCGGTGCGTTTGACCCAATTAAAGCTCGCGCGGCGGTATTTAAAACCGATACCGAGGACTCGTTTACGAAAACCGTTCACTAAATCACTCATGATCCAGCATAATTTAGTCTTATAATGAGAGGGATTCGCGGAGGTGCTTGAGAGCATTATGAAACAAAATTAACTAACGCTGATTATTAGTGAAGTACACATAATTCGGTGAAATTACACATGTCACAGTTCTGTGCATTCTTTTTGTTATTCAGCTTCAATCAGTCTGATAATTTAATTAACTATATTTGCATTTTGTTCAAACTTTCGGAGATTAAAAAAATTCAACTGTATCTTTTTCCGCTATCTTTTCTCCTCATAACCCTTCTCCATTAAATTTCAAACGCGGTTTAGCTTCACTCGCTGTCAAATTACATTCGTCTGTAAAGAGGGCAAAATCGCGGGCCAAGAGACGGAGGGTGATCCCGAAGACGAGAAAAACGAAGGAAGCGGAGTGCGAGGACCGAGGAGCGTACGAAAGGAGGAACGCGAAGGGGGAAACAGGGGGGGGGCGGAGGGGTCGGTTCGCAGGTCTTCGCAGAATCCGCGGGTGCCGGGGCAATAAATCTGGCGGGTATATCTGAGCTCATGAATGTTATTAAGATACAACCCCCCGCGAGCTGAACGCGCGCGCGGGGGCGTGTACGTTACCGACGTAGGGAGATATAGGCAGTGCCGAAGAAGCCGAGGAGCTTCTTGCGGTGAGAACCTGCTGGGGCCAGCCGCAGCCAGGAGAGAACGTCGCCGAAGGGGCGAAGAGGACGGCCGGAGATGGCAAGAAGAGAAAAGAGAGAGAGGCGACCCGGAGAAACGGTTATGAAGAAATACCGCCACCGGTAATCCCACCATAGATCACCGCCTCTGGTGGCCGCCACTGTGCCTTCAGCTCGTTTCTTCGTCTTCTTCCTCCTTCGACCCGCTCTCACACGTTCCCCTCTTGTACTCCACCTCTGCCTGCGACTTCCTCCTTCTCGCTCGCCGTCCACCACGTCTTAATACCGCGGACTTAACGCTTAACGAACATTCGCGGCCGACGTCATGTGGAAAATCGAAGTGTCTAAGATCGCGCGGGTTCATCACGATGAAACTAAATCGCGACGAAACTGATGACTCGAGAGAGAACCAGAGAGCGAGAAAAATAGAGGATAATGTATCTTGATTATGAGTGTACGATACTTTGGCTGTCAATCGAGTTGAAAAGAAGTCAAAGGTGAACGCTTTTGATAAAGTAGAAGGCTAACGAGAAAATGAAGAGTTGAGATAAAGATGTAGATTACGTAATACTTGCAGCTTATAATTTCTGATTTTTTAAAATTCTATTGATTATATGTAGAAGCAAAAAGAAACATTTTATATTGGAGTCGAATGATTAATATTCATATACGATTTAATCTTGCTGCATTCTATCTGTTATGAAATTAGTAATGTACACAATATTGTTGGTAGAGTTTATTGTTTCGTAACTTTCGATCTCTTAATTTTAACAATAGAGTCTAAGATGTTTGAAATTAACATCGAAACATCACTATAAATTAGCAAGAGTGACAATATGTAATTTGTCGAATTACGTATTTTCTTTTCCTTTTTCTTTTGCGGAAGAAAATTATGAAAAGACTCAGGTATGTTTAATGCAACGGTGTCGCGAGGTCAATTTGAAAGGAGATAATCGCCGAAGTACAAACTTCGCATATATCTTTCACTACGCTAAGTCTAGAGTTTCTCTCTTACTGATTTCCTTAATAATTTATCATCGTAAGTTAGTCGCGCAAACGAGTACGGCCGGATCCCCGTTTCGCAATCTAACATTTCCAGTGCGCGCGTGGGGGCAGAAGATTAGGATCTTATCAGCTCAAGAGGTTGCACGCGGACGCGATCCGTAGTTTAAGGATTATTTAAGATTTTAGCCTAACTACACGTGTCGCCTCGGCAAGTCGCGCGAACGCAAAAATTAAAAATTGCTAGTCGTTTTTACTAAAGAAAGATTTAACGTTGTCTTGAAACTGTCAGACTCATAAGCGCGTCGGACTCACTCTCTCGCCAATTAATTAATTGAGCTTTGCAGTACGAAATGGACCGCGGTCCTCGAACATCAAAGCGAAGCTTTCGGTCTTCCACCCATCCCCAGCTGTCTGTCAAAGTGTCCTGCTTGCCAATTAATAAAGGACCTATATATTTGTCCATCAGTTCCTGCGACGTCTTATCCCGTAATAGTAAGTAAATATAGAGATCCCGCGATGCGACACACACGAATGAATCAATTTGTGCTGCTGTGGTAATAATCATCTCTTGCTTGCAGAGGCTTATATGTGTAATAACAAAAATGTGGTAAAATAATCAGATAAGTTTAATCATCCCTTTTTTAAAAATACTCGAGTACACAGAAAAAAAATTAGTATCAAATCAACAATTCATTGTTTCATACATATATAAGCAAGAATATAAAATCTTCTTAGAAGAATTTACAATCTTAAACAGACATAATTTGCTTACATGAAAAGAAATATTTTTTTCATGTTGAGCAAATTATATCTGTTTAAAATTATAAATTCTTCCAAGATTTTATATTTTTGCTTATATATGAAATAATGAATTGTTGATTTGATACTCATTTTTTTTCTCTGTAATAAGTCTCTTTTATTCACAATAAAATATAATTTTGTTACAAATTTTTTTATTACAATTAAAATAGTTACGTAATTAAATTAATACTTTTTTTCTGCCACAAAAAAAGATGGACATACATACTATAAAGAAAGTATTACGTATGAGTATAATAAATCACGAATAAATATATCTCAAATTTATTATTATATTGTATATAAATCTCTCGTATTTTTCAAAATAACGCAATGTTAAGATAATATTCTCGCTATGCCAACTGATTTCGCGATTTCTCGCGAAAGCGTCGCGAGAGAGAACCAACATCCGGATTTCTTTTTGAGAATCGACTGTACGCGGAGCCGGAGCACCGTCGTCCCGGCGAAGATAACGCGCGGGGGTTGTGTACAACGTATACGTAGTAAGCCTGAAGGGTGGTTTATGTATCGTAGGGCAAGATATCCGATGATTTAGCTGCGGTCTCGAGGCTCCGCCAAGAGAGTCTTCTTATCTCGCGGGTGCCCGCAGTAACCGCGGTGTAATCTTTTATTAATTCGGCGACTTACGAAATTTATCGCGGCTTTTGTTTACCGCGGCGCCACGCCATCTTAAATCTCTCCCTCCGCGCGTTGCCCACCGGCTCTCCTTCTGCCTTCTTTGCATTATCTGACCATACCTTTCGTTGCTGCAACTAGCATCGTAGATCGTGCCGACCTTCGCAGGCGTCTTACGAGAAAATCTCAGACACTTGGAAACACGCGATTCATTCAACAATTTGTCGTGATACACGAAAAAAACGGAAATATAAATATAATGTACATTTCTACACAGAAAAAAATCAACAATTCATTGTTTCATATATAAGCAAGAATATAAAATCTTCTTGGAAGAATTTGATAATCTTGATCAGATATAATTTTGCTTACATGAAGAAAACAAAATTTCTTTATGTTAGCAAATTATGTCTCTTTGAAATTGTAAATACTTCCAAAGAGATTTTATATTCTTGCTTATATATATGAAACAATGAATTGTTGATTTGATACTAATTTTTTTTCTGTGTACATGTAAAATCTAAAAATAGACCTGTCTCATGAATTTAAACTTAATAGCATAAATTATTTCAATAATCTAAATTGCAAAGCATAATACATCATATATAAATGTTTCAGAAATCTATATATTTCTTTATATAAAGATTTCGCATCTTCATCTCGCACAAATTTCTTTATATCTTCATATTCCCATATTTTCTGTTTATCTAATAATTTCGTCAAAATTCTGACGAGGCAGTTATCAGACATAACGCAACAGTAGCAACGCCATAAAAATTATTCCTGTCCGTATAACGATCGGCGATATTACAACCCCCGGAAATACACGCACACACGTCCACGGTCCGTGGGACTCCGTCGAAGTACACAATTCCGGCTATACGCGCGATTCCTTATAACGGTGTCGGAATGGCGCTATATTATTATTAGAGTCCCTTAAGTCTAAGAGCCTTAAATCTGCGATAAGTTATGGGCACCCCTTTGCCCTCTCCACCACGCGGGGAACCTGCCAGCCAACCACCCCCACCCCCGCCACGTTCCACACCTTATACCATTTCCCTGTAATATCTTAGTCTACGACGGCGCCTCTTCGGCCTTTATCTCGCATACATTACACACCCCCCGAGAGCGGACCGGGAACGGCTAGGTACGGACCGGGGGTGGGAAAAGCTGCAGCTCCGAAGGGGGCGGAAGGATAATTGAAAATAACTGCTGCCTGGGTGAAGCCGCCGTCTAATCCCTTCTATTCTAACTAAGATAAACCTGCGGGATCATCTTGCGATTTTCCGCCGTTGCGATGCATATGAATGCAAACTCTCGGCGAACCTGATAAAGCGCATTTAAAGCAAAGCCGCGGGTGTAATCCGTTGCCTCTTGTTTTTACATCCGTTTCCTACTCTCTCTACAATTGTCACCATTGTAATTGGCTTATCATTTTTATTAGAATTATTATTATTAATGCTTTCGCGTAGCAATTTTTTAATTGAGCCGGAAAGAGTTTCATTTATTTTTTGTGCGAATAAAATTGCAAAAGTTATTACATTATTTAGCGACAAATGCCAAATGCAACTCCTTAATTTACATTGATACGACGATGTGTAAGCTTACCACAAAGTGGAGACGGTAGGAGAAAGTTAGAAGAAAGTTTAAGGGATTTGCAAATCCCAGCCGTGTAATTACCATAAGATGAATGAGCGTTTTAATTTGCATCTATAACTTAAACCGTCCGCCCGTCGATAAATAAAGTGGCTAGAAAGAAATTCTTGTCCGTTCGTAAAGATTTATCGCAATCTGACAATTAACAGTATTTTAATTAACTCCGTTAATCGATATCTTCCTCAATGGGGAGTAAAAATGTATGAAATTTTTCTCTCTGCCTTGTCAGAAAATTGCTTCACGCGGTCACTCTACATATAATAATATACCCGCGTTATCTCAACACTTTGTAAGTAATTTCGCTTAACACAAAAGCGGACTTTACTTTGAGTAAGATTGACTGAAATCTCGTTAAATTCTTTCCTCGGTGACGGGACAAGCCGCGTTTTATCTGAGGAAGAACTTGAGGTTCCTGTCCGGAACGAGGTTTATAGGTAGAGATGGATCAAAGTTTTTAAGTCTTTCTGAACTGGCGAGACTTCGCGTAATTCAAGCCTCGCTGCGCAGTACTTCTCGAACATCCTGTTACAACATCGAGAAATCAACCGTAATGTAATCAGAAGTAACAAATGCAATGCCTTCGCGCGCCGCATCAAAATCTCTAGACAATATCAGCGCCGAATACGAAAATATACGTATATTGAGCCCATTCGGAGTAAATTGCTTTTATCTTGTCTTGAAAAATTAATCATTTAAAATACTATTATCAAAAAATCTTTTTCTTTATTTTGAAAGCAGCGTGCTTCTAAAGAACAAAAATATAAAAAGTTATGAAGACTTACTAGTAAATCACTTGGTGATATCTTCTTTAGCAATTTCAGATTATTAGATATTAATATAAGAGAGTTAAGAGAAGTTACAGTCAAGTAAATCGTTCTCAGTGACTAAACGACGGAATTATCCGCGAACTTATCGCGATAACTGAGCAAAATGCTAAGAGGCATTTATCTCAGGCGCCATCGTCATCGTTTCTCGTAATACAGCTCGCGGACCCGTTGACGGAGGCTTATCGCGTTTCTTTTCCGTCGCGGCCATAAAGAAGGTACCTTCTGTCAAACGTTGCGAGTATGAGGATCGCCGGGCGCGTAACACGCGCCGCAACGGCGAGAAAATGTCCATTAAGGCGCAGAAATAAAGATTACATTCGTAACGTTTTGCCAGTCTCGTCGGCGCGGCACGGGGGGGTTGAGACGGAGGGGACACAGCACGGCCGCTTATCGCGGCAATAAAAGACATCGTGCAAGATTGGCATGTTGCCCGTCGTACGGCATCGCCGTCTCTCTGCTCTCTTTAGGCGCGCGACGCGAATGTCGGCCTGTACGCTTTCAGATAGCGAACACGCTCGTGAATGTGAAATATACTCATCCGCGCGCAACCTTCGACGCCGCCGTGCCGACAATGAGACACTCATCAGGGGTAATGCTAAAGATGAACGTTGCGGAAGATATACCAGATGCACGAGCGACGTACAATCTTCTATTATTAACACGTTTCTTATTACGCGGGTCCTGCACAGAAAAAAAAAATTAATAATCAAATCAACAATTTATTGTTTCATATATAAGCAAGAATATAAAATCTTCTTGGAAGAATTTATAATCTTAAACAGATATAATTTGCTTACAAGAAGACAATTTTTCTCTTCACGTAAGCAAATTATGTCTGATTAAGATTATCAAATTCTTCCAAGAAGATATTAAATTCTTGCTTATATATGAAACAATGAATTGTTGATTTGATACTCATTTTTTTCTGTATGGAAACCCACGCTGATAACTTTCTTTTTGAGACGTTTGATAATTTGAAAAAAGAAACGTAATTATGTACAAAATAATTTCACACATTATGCGTGACATAATGACAATGTATGGTACATCAGGCCTTCTTCTTCATACACGGAAAGCATGATTTTGCTGTCTAAAAATCTAGCTAAATGCAGATCTGAAAATAATTATGTTAGACCATCTAAATAATTTTGCAGATCGCTCAAACATGATGCTAATCATGTTTGACATTTTAGCAACTTATCTTGAGCGTCGAATATAATTATTTTGACAATCTAACGTAAATATTTTCAGATGTATCTATAGCTAAATTTTTAAATACTTCAGCAAAACCATTCTTTCTGCGTGATTTTAATTAATTCATTCTTTCCTTAAGAAAAACAGTAGTAGAAATCACCGCAGCATTATCTGCATTTGTAACGGATGTACAAGAAAATTCTCTCTATTAAATGAGAGAATAAAAAACGTGTAAGACTAAATGCAGGCGAGGATGGTTAATTCTGTTGCAACTTCGCGAACCGCCTGTTCTTAATCGAGCACGAATTTCCTCCCTCATCCATGCGCTTCCTTCCCTCGTGATCTTCAGCCCTTGACGGGAACAACCCCGTGTACTAGATGAGTGAATCACAATCCGCGTACTTATCGACAAACTTAACAGTGAATTCGAATGCGAATTCATCTGAGGGCGAGGAATCGCTCTGCGAGAGGCGACATGAATGAGGGAAGACATCAACGCGTCGCGTCGCATCGAAGGGAGGGAAAGAGAACAGAAGAAGAAAGAGAAATTTATTATATTTTGTAAAAATGTTTCTTGCGTATTTAAAAGATGTTAAGCAATTTACGTTTTAATAAACGAATATAAACTATTAAGGTGCAAAGATAAATAACGATACGTAGCTAAAAGTTTTAATTGATTGATATATTTTCGATATTCTGAAGTACAAGTAAATATAACATGTCTTAAAAATACAAATTACTCCAGATTCGATAACACTAATTAAAAGAAATATTCACGAGATAAAAGAATGAAGAATATCAGAAAAAATTATTTCTAATATTTAGAATAACGACGAGAATGAGTTTCGAATTATTAATCTCTCTAATAACAGAAATATTTGTTCATTTGCAACAAGAGTTAGGCAAAATGATGAATATTAAGAACAACATAAAGTAAGCAAGCAACAATAAGTGATAAAGGACGGAAAGAGGGGTAGAGGGAGAGGCAACAGGACGATGGAACCGGGAGGCGATTAGACAATACGACGGAAACACTGAAGATGCTGAGGTCTGGCGAGGACGAGTCCTTCTCTTCTGGGGTTTGGGAGCGCCGACAGATGTGCGAGCGAGCGCACCGTACACACATAGACACACCGTTGTACGCGGGCCGTGCATCTCATCCTCAGGGGGTGTCGTGCCTCAATGTCCCTGATCTTGTTAAGGACGCAGTGAACCACAAATAGCCGACATCCATTCAAATATCAGCGAGAAATCCAGCTACTTAAGCTACTTCCACATCGCGCAGCCGTCAACCAACAACCCGCTTAAACGACAACTCGATAAATGTCTGCCGTGGGATCGCGCTGATTTTCAACGTAAAACGCACCGGTCGTGTCGATGTAGTCGCGTTTATTACAAGAGCGAGCATGTAACACGCGGAATTTCGTCGCTAATTATTTGAAATCACTAGCTTTACATATGGAACCTTTTGAACAAGTTAGCGTTTAATCATGCTTATCAAGTTTAAGTACGTCGCGCCATAAAGGTCTGACTACTTACAGGCGCCAATCCGAGTCGCAACGTACTACTCTCTGCAAAATATAAATATTATTGTATAAAAGCAAAATATTCTTGATCAATGTTCTTTCACGATGTCACATTGAGACTGAAACGTACACGAAACGAATTTTGCTAAAGTATCTAAAAATTTAGCTGAATACAGATCTGAAAATAATTTTGTTAGCCAGCCAGATTAATTATGTAGGACGCTCAAGCACAGAAAAAACATTAATATCAAATCAACAATTTATTGTTTCATATGTAAGCAAGAATATAAAATCTTCTTGGAAGAATTTATAATCTTAAACAGACATAATTTGCTTACACGGAGAAAATTTTTCTCTTTTTATAAACAAATTATATCTGTTCAAGATTATAAATTCTTCCAAGAAGATTTTATATTCTTGCTTATATATGAAACAATGAATTGTTGATTTGATACTAAATTTTTTTCTGTGTGACTGCTAGAATATTAAAATTTTTTGCAGCATTGCTTATTACGCTTAAATGTCATCACAATTATTTTGATGATAAATAAAATAATTTTCAGATCTGTATCTAGCTAAATTTTAAAATACTTCTGCAAAATCGTTCTTTCTATTCATATAAGTAGCGAGTACTAATTAGTATATCACTAACACGAGATAAAAACGAAATATTAACTCGATCTATTTTAAACATTACTTAGGATATCAAAAACGCTTTATCCTAACACCCTTCCAATGGCTGAACGATTTTCGAACTTTGATTTGCCTCGACGCGACGTTGGAGGTGAAAGTTTATTGTGACCGCGGCTTTATTTCCCTGCAAAACATACGTAGGTGTTCTTCAATGCGGAAAAACCGCGGGATTTGATTTAGGGACACGCCATAGCAATTACGAGTGCACGTTTCACGAGACGTCTTCTCGCGCGCGACCCCTTACGAGGCATAAAAGGTGGCGGAGAGGGCTCGCCAGGAGGGGTAGAGTTTGGCTTTGTGCGGGGTCGCGGCGGCGTTGAAGCCGACAAAAGATAAGCCGTTATTTATAACCCGGCTTAAGGACCGCCGCGGAAGGCGGGGGCGAGTTTAGGGAAAATAAAATCTCTTGGAAATCATGAATCCGCGCGAATGATGCTCCACGTGTCTTCGTCCACCTGTGTCACCGAATGGAATTATACACGAATATGTATTTTGTGAGAATTAGTCTCGTAATGCGTACTAAATGCAAATAAACGCGTGCAACATATTCTAAATTCTACTGATAATAAAATACTGCTCCCTAGTCTTAAAAAAGAAACATTAAGCTTATTTATACACTGAGAGAAATCGTTTGGTAGTATAGTGATCAAATGAATTTTATACTTACTGCTACCAAAAACTTTGTTACATTTAAGAAAAAAACCAAAAACTTTTTGTAATTTGTTGTATGAAAATAATTATTTGATTAAGACTACAAATTGTTTGGTCAAAACAACTGTATATTTAGTAACTATCACTATTCAAAATTCATCACTAATCAACCAAACTTTGGTTGATTTTACAAAACATTTCTCTCAGTGTGAGTCTAAAGAGACGTAATTTCTAAACAATTTGAAAATGACAAATGACTCAATTGTTTACTCATTCGAACTCTTTCCTAAAGTGTAAATATTAATTTTAAATTTTATAAGTGATATATGAATTATACATCATCTTTTTCACTTCAGTTAATATGGCTTGCTAATGATAAAGAATTTTTTTGAAGGCATCTCATAAGTTCAAATGAAATCCAGTTGAATTTCTGCACGATTCATTCAAGCCCTTCCATCGTTCCCCGACTACGATCGGCAGCAAGCCATATTCCGGTCATCGACGCGGCCATCGATA